>KB673423.1:6156361-6254135 GCA_000349145.1 Anopheles dirus
ATCCTGGCTGGCCGGAGTCAAAACCATATGCCAAAAAAAAAACCGAAAGATCAGCAGCATAAGTGACTATTGAGTTTCGTGTTGCGCACGATCGAGCCTGCCTTTCTTTCGTCCTGTTGGGTACCCTTTCTTTCCGGGTGGCTCATGTGACAAAACGTGGCGCATGCGCACTCGATTAGTAACGCCCCGCATTTCTCCACGTTTTCGTGTTCGATCAAGCATGGCAACAATGTCAAGTGATGGTGAAAACAGCGGAAGGAACCCACTTCAAAACACCCGAAAAGGATGCTAGATGAAAGTGAGCGGCGAGGACACACAGCGTGTCCATTCCGGTGGTACCGTGAGGACATAAATAACTCTACTACCTCGAGTGTGTCGGCGCTTGCGTCAGCCAATCAGCCATCAAAAAGGAAGTGCCGCCGTCGTCGCCGCCGCCATCGATGCCGATCCCGGGACGAAGACGCCAGCCCAAAACCCCGAACCGAGCCTAAAAAGACCGCCTTCGACCTATTTTCGTCCCCGGGGTCGGCGCGCGATGATGATGTTGATGGTGATGTTTTAATTTACGAGAAACAAGAGAGCCGGCCGTCGGCAGGCGCGCGGACAAGGATGCAACTCGTAAAAGCATTAGCCGCATCTAATTGCCTTCGCTTCGGGCCCGGCGTGGTGGTCCCGGCGCGACTCCTTCCCGGGGGCCGGCCATCTACGGCCGCTGCTGCTTCTGCCCTCGAGCTTTCCCGAAAAAGGGCAGAGAAGACATAAAACCGCACCCGGGAAGGCGACGCGGAAAACGAAAATGGCGCTGCTCGCACGCAATCCAACCTTTCCCCGCGGGGCCCGGACGAAACGGAAGCTACGAAAGTGACGAACGGTTCGTCGCTTTCGGTTTTTGCGCTTGTTTTACACCAAACGGTGCGCGGCACGCGATCACGCGATCAAGCGACGAACCCGGTTTGCGGTTGGAGCGTTTGCAGAAGTGGAGCGTTTGCATTTTTAATTAACATCTTCCCGTGCGTTCCCTGCTGCCATACGGGGTCTCGCAAACGGTCAACACGGTGGCAAATTGCAGTCCCATAAATTGGTTTTTGCCCGATGCAATGCACTTGACGCCTGCAACTGTGTGCGTCTGTTGCTCCTAGATCTGTATATCGAGTGCAGGCAAGCAACTATAACAAAAACGCAACCGGCATGCTCGCCGTTAGGTCGTGAACAGCTTCTCGGCACGGTATGCCTTCCTGACATCTTTATAGCAGTTCTATTTCATTACGCTCGGCTTGGATGTGTGTTTTTGCCGCTCGTTTTTACATTTTTGTTTAGATTAAAACACACGCCGACACCGCGCTAACAGCTACTGCTACTGCTAAAATGTAGCCGGTGTGTAGGTTGGGGAACACAAAATGGAGACTTCAACTCTTGCTTCATCCATTGGTAATATGTGTGGCACGTTGAATAAAGTTGGCTAGCGGCACATTGGCGAATAATATGCGGAGTAGGCTGTGCGCTCAACGCATAGTAGAAGCGTTTGACTCAAATGGACAAAAAAGGTTCAGAAACTTCACACTTTTTAAACGTCTTTTGATTTATCCTATACAAACTATGCGATTTTGGGCCTGGAACCCAGTATGTTCTTAATTTTGTTGGTTTTAGATTTTCTCCACACATTTGCCCAACTCATCTCATCAACTGTTGCTTCCACCTCCGAAATCAACAAAGAACGCGATACAAAAAAGAAGCGATCTAGTTTTCCTTCTGCTTCGAAGCTTTCCGTTCAATTTGTACACAACACTTTTCACATTAAAAATGCATCCATCATTCCGCCCGTGGCTCGCTTCGGGCTGCATATCTATACACTGTAACTGCTGAACTCCTGTCGCTGATGGAGAAATAAACCGGTGCAATAGAAAATGGCGCACTGGAAGCTCGCGCTCGCGGACAGCCCGCTTGATTTACGACACGGCGCGATCTCGCCGCGATGAAATAAAAACATTTCTACCGTTGTCTAATGGATGGGGAATAATTTAATAAAAGCCCGTCCATTTTGTTGCTCAAACTGTGGCTCGAAATAGATCTAAAACGCTACTCGCACCGGATGGACCCGAAGAGTAGTATGTCCATTATCAGACCACCTGTTGCATGGGGCATCATTTATTCATCATTTTCCATCTTTTTTGTTTGCGCTCCTCTTTTGGCTTCGGCGCCACTTCATCCGCTACACATTCAATGCAGATTTGTTTACGGGGAGTATTTATACCAAAACATTTTACCGAAACAACTAATTAAGCAAAATATTTATACAACCTCCACGGTCCCTCTTCCCGGGAAACCTCCAGGCACGCCTAAAAGCTTAAAATCCTTCCCCAAAAAGAAACCGGGCTTATTCCGCTTGCGCGAGATTTTATGTGCACTTTGCCGTCTTCCGTTTCGGCGAGCTCATTCGGCATGCAGCAAACAGAAGCAAACCACTCGATCTTCGGAGACCTTTTACCGCCCCAACGCTTCTTCCAGCACTCTTCTCCTTGGCAACACCAGCCCGCGGACAGTTAGCGTAAATTAGATCTTATCTCTAATTTAATTCAATCTTTGCCTCCATCAGCTAATTTTACTGTTCTCTCCTGCTGCCTTTCCCCCGCACTGATCGGTCGCCGGAACGCGTCGAACGCAACTAACAACTTTCAAAACACTAAAAAATAAACCGCCCCAAACCGTCTCCGCCCCGGGTCGGGCACTCTCTTATCAGTCGAAAAAGTAAGCGACACAGTCATACGCCGAGCGCACGCGGTCCGCAGTGGCAGAAGGATGCCCGCTGGATGGGAACTAAATAGGCGCACACACAAAACAACTGAGCGGAGTCAAACCGGGGCTGCATAAAATGTACTCTTTATTAATAAGATTATTATACCGCATGGCCTCTGGGGGTCTGCGTATGGCGGTGGAAAACGCATAAACGGGGAGGGAGAATTCATAATTTCTCAATTAGGAGAAGCTCCAGAATGGAGATATAAATGCAGCCTTCGCGCTGGAGCGCCGGACGGGTTGCGGAAAACAGTGAAATAAAATATTATGCAAATAGCAAATGCATGACGCTGGGGTAAAAAAAGGCCCCTACAAAGCAATGTTTGGTAGGTTTCCCACCAGCAGACAATATTTCATTAACCAATAAATGACAAGAGGAACATCCGACCGGGGCTTTGAATAGAATTGGATGCATTTTCTATTCGTTGAATAACGTTTGCTGATATAAATCACGATAGTAAAGCCTAGGAAATTTCATTTTATTTTTTGAACTTAAGGGTCGCATGTGGTCTCTTTGAAATATTTTAATTATATTAAAATAAAAACAGAATAAGAATAACCTTTAAGAAATGGAACATTTCGAATCTTTGAAAAGACCCCTTCAATTGTAAAACATATTGAAAGATTGCTACAGCAGCACAGAATATTCATAAATTGATACACATGATCTCAGTATTACCCAATTTTGACACCAAATATCGAATTAATATGTTAGTGTCTTCCGTGACCTACAAGTTCTCCTTTCGCTCGCGAAATAAAACTAAAAAAAAAAAACAGACAAAACTAAGGCTACCGCATCAGGCTGATGTTTCCTACTCGCCATGACTAATTGGGTTGTATTTCGCACGTTTAATCTTCCCTTCGCAACCGGACGGCGATCCCAACACCCGAACCAGCCCAGCCTCGGCAGTATAACGATGATATCTTCGTCCATAAAACTTGAGCCTCCGCGGGACGTACAATCGGATCGGAAAACGCGATAGTTTGTAATAAAGACATAAATTATTTAAATATAAATCTCACCCAGAGATTTCCGAAGCCCACTCTCGCCCACCCAACCCCTCACCCGGTGTGCAGTTCGCGTTTCTAATCGGGGCCGTTCGGCTCGGCCGCGGCCCGTCAAGCCGCCCGATTTAGATCGTATCGCGCCCGTCCCTTTAGAAGCCATGTTGACCATTTAAGTCGAATCAAAACATTTCTCAACACATTCCGGCACACATTGTACCTGTGCTCTGTCTCGGCTCGTCCACGCTTGCAATCTGGTCACGATAAATCAGGCTAGGCGCGCAGCCGGGCAGCAATTATCGACGCTAAAAACCGTCCAGCGCGGGCCGAACGGTCACATCCCGCGGGACACCGCGCGCGCACCGGGGAGAAAAAAGGATTGCTCCGAATGACGCTCGCCTGCCGACGGGGGGTGCCCACGGATACCGGTCCCGGAGCGGATACGGGTCATTAGTAGATCCCGAGATTTTTATCTCACTCTAATTTGCGTGCGTAGTAAATTATATCTCCGTCTCGATGAAAAAAACATGCCCCCCGAAATCACCTTTTTGCCGCGATGTCCGCGCGAACACCGAATCGGGCTCGAGTTGCAGCGCGCGGGCTAGGCCAACGACAAGGCGAACCAGTGTATGTAATTAATAAATCAAATCAATAAATCTAAACATTTATAAATACTTCATTAAACGTGTCAGAACGGTAAGATTCATCGCGGCATCGCGGACGGTGTGTTAGGTGAAGACATTAACATTTTTCGGGGCACCCAAACGAGACCTCAAAGTGGATTAAGCTGTTCCCAGCGTGAGCGGCCGCAGACACGATCGAAGTGTTCACGCATTTTTCACCTCCGGCGCGATCTTTGTTTGACCCTTCGCTGATGAAGATCCTTTCGAGCGTCCATGAAACCTCCAAATCAAAACAACGCTATTCTCTCTGGCTCTCGCACTCTGCGTGGCGAAAAATTAAAACCACGCAATCCACCTCATACGCCCTATGTGCCTGACGCGTCGCGCTCTGGCCGGGTAAACCCGAATTGACAGCTATAAATTTGCGGATTAGTTTCGCTTTGCTACAATCGTTCCTGCCGGTCCGTTGTTTAGTTGTTTGTCTGTTGCGCACACATTAACCCTACTGGTGGTTTTCAGCGGCCGCAGCAGCAGCCGTGTTGTGACTGGAGGTTTTACTAATTTAGATAACACATACCGATAAGACATAGTGCGTTTGCGCTTTGGCGGTGCTTCCATTTCGTGCGCGCGAACTCCACGAGACTGACAAAAGCCACCGAGCCATTGAGGTTGAGATATCGTTTGGTATTTAAATTTCTGGCGTTATGGCGATATGGTCGCGAAAACATTTCGCGTTTTAATTTCCGATTGCGTGGCTCGCCTGCCCGTGCTCCCCGTACCGGATTGACTTAATTGGATTTGAGGCATAATGTGGGGAAGCAAAGTCCCACGGTGTGAGTGTGTTTCGGTGTTGATTAGACATGGTTTGGTGTGGTTGGGGAATTAATTTGTCTGAGGTTGATTGATCTTCGTGCGTGTTGTGGCGATACGTTCCAGGAGGTATGAGATGACGTTAGTCTTGGGACAGGCTTTGCGATTAAAACCGTAATGTGTTGCTTAACAAAATACAAACAAATACAGCCGGAAGAAATTGTTGGGTGTTATTGCTGGGAATTGGGTCAAGATTTGAGTTCAAGATAGATTTTGGGCTCTATAACAACATCATACGTTCCAATATGTTCCAAAAATGTGTGTAGTAAGACAAAGAGCACACAGAATGGGCATCTAGACTGTAGCTAAGACATATCCCGGGCAAGACTTCGGGCAAGTGATCAAATCATATCAAATCTTAAGCCAGATTGAAGCCAGCTGACTTGTATAACCTATATAAGTGAGCTGGCACTCTATCTGTATGATTCGCTAAACATTTCTCTGTTTGCATCTTTCAAACACGTTCACTCCGACACGTTGAAATTCCTACATTTCGCCGTCAAAGGAATTTTTGCCGAGCAGTTGCACGTCTTACTCAAAATTATAATCCCAATCTGTTGAGAGTCTGAATGATCGCGGTAAATATCGTATTCTCTCCGGTTGCAGTTTTGCACTAATGAGTCTCACTCGCCATACCGTCGTTTCCTTCCTCGTATGATAAGCTCCGCACGATCCGAGCCATAGCGAAACGGAAAACGGTACGAGACCACGCTCCAGCCCCAGCTCTGCAACAGCAACGGTAGTATCAATAGAAGACGATCCTTCCCGTGGCAGGTTGTTTGTGCGGCGTATAATTTTGATATATGTACATGCTCTCTCCCCATCTCTCCCAGCTTTTTTTCATCCCGCTTTGTGAACATTACTCCAAACGCACCGCCAGGCAAACGTTCCGGAGCGACAGGCGGCAAGAAATAAAATCCTCGAAATCACATTTCGCACTCGCCGCACACCACAAGACAGGACAGTGAAAGGCGAAATAAAAAGCTCATAAGCTTCATTAAGCAGGCGGGCCTGCTCCGCCACTTCGCCCGGGCTTTGGTGTATGCAGCAGCCGACCGACGGTATGCAAACCCCGGCGCAGAACGCACCAGTTTAGTGCCATAGACAACTTAATTGACCCAATCGAAGGCAGCACATCGTAATCACAACACTGCTAACCGCAGCCAATTTGGTGGCGGCTGCGGCGGCTGCGTCGCACCGGTCGCCGGTGCCCAAACGATGCCGCCGAGATCAAGTTGCGGAAGCTGATCAACTAACGGCGCTGATCTTCCTTCCCTTCTCTCCTCGCTCACCGCCATAACGTCTTTTTATTTCGGACCTCTACTCGCTCCAGAAACCGGTTCGTCGCTTGCTCCCCGAGAGTCTCCTCTCGGCTGGGCCGCCGACTGGTCGTCGGGGTGGAACGGGACGATCGCAATGGATTTTGGCACGGTCCGGAGCGGGGAAGATAGGGATTTCACGTCGCCACAACCGCTCGTTCTTCACGCTTCACGCTTAATTTCCCGAGCGTCTTGTAAAGTTTGTACTTTATTCCATATTTTCATCAATAAATAATGCGACGATGCGGCCGGCGAGGCTCTGGTGCGGATAACTCAGTGACGCGTCCTGCGGTTTCTGCCTGCATGCCCGGAATTTGTGAGGGTAGCTGGGGTTGGCGGGTGAAGGTGGTTAAGGGCCGTTTGATTATCATGTTCACAGGGAGAAACGGCTTTATTAATCGCGCCGAGGGAACGGGACCTTTCTGTGCAAGTGTTTGTGCGAACGAATGCAGCAACGGAACACTAGTAGTGGTTGTTGGCTGGTCAAAATAAGATTATTCGAATACTTTACATCAAGCAGAGTAACTATTTCAATAAACAGGACAAACAAGAAACTCAGCTAGAGACTTCTTAGTTTTTTATATTATTTTTAATTTAAAGTTGTTTGTCTTCTTCAATTGATTTTATACTGCTTTTTCCACATTTTTACGCTAGATAATAGCATGATTTAGAAGTAAACTATACAAATTAATGATATAAAAAGTGATCACAATCTGTTTATAACTTCCATCTGAAAAGATGTTCAGCGTTCGCCTAACTGATTACCCCAAGTTAGCAAGCGTTCGTGCGAAACTACATCTTCATCTGGTACGTGCAAATTCGTACCAGCTCACGATTCGCAACCGAAAAGAAATAATTGGTTAACAAATCTCCCGCTGGTCGGTACAAAATTTAAACGGAAAATAAGAAATAATTCAAGCGAAGCTTCGTTTGGGAAGCATATGGAGATGGCGATGCAAAATCGAAACACAACAAAAGGAATTTATCTTCCAAAAAGAGGAGGAAAATCACCATTATAAGCTTTTTTACTAAATTAAGGGCTGTGAAACTATATTTCCCACTTGATAAAGTATATTGGATGCAATACATATTCACCAAGAAACATGTCTCCTCGTCTTCTCAACAAAAACTGGCCTTAATTTGTCATCGTCCAAACGAAAACTGTCATCGAGCCGCTTGAAAGCGGCCGATCGAAAGCATGCCTCCGAACCCGACCCAATAGATCAATCGACCTCAGGCGACTCAGCATTGCGACCTAATGGATTTATTCCGGCCCGCCGCCCACCGCCCGTCGCTCCCCCGGCTGCTTTATCAATCTTAAACCGCGCCGCGGCTTATCGCGATCGAGTCCGAGGGATATAGGATTAACAAATTTATGAATTGTGTGAATATGTTTTGTCAGTTTCTCAGTTTATGTTCCACACCCACCCCGTCGGGTCGTCGTTCCGAGGGCCGAGCCGAGGGAGCCGAGCAGAAATAAAGACTCCATCGGCCCGCCAAAAAACTCCGCCGCCGCATGGTTTTATTTTATTTTAATTCTTCGCTCGGATGTGCTTCTCATGTGGAGCTCTCTCTCTCTCTCTTTCTCTGGTTTGTTGCTTTTCAAATCATTGTTGACCGGACTGTGCGAGTGTTTGGGAGCACTTAGGAGTTGCCGGTTTGATCGGTGAGCGTTTTGACAGGCTCGGGCTAACCTTTTTTCCAATTTAAGAGTGTGTATGAGAGAGAAAGAGAAGAAAAGGAGAGCACCTTATGTGAAGCATGATGATGTTATTAGCTGTTTATATGGATGTCTACATTTACATACGCATTGACCCGCGACCACGATCCCCCGACACGACCGGGAACCCGATCCATTTCCATTCCGATTCGATCCGGACAGCTCGCTACAGTTTCATACACACCGACCGACCGGTAATGGGTCATTTTTTAAGACATTTTATTTCCAAAAAAAAACCATCGTCCATCCTGCTTCGCACACCTCGGTGGAGTATTGTTTTGCCTTAACCGCGCCGGCGTGATCGGCGCACAAAAGAGCAACATGCTTTTTGATGACCCACACAATAGCGAACGACGTGCGGATGTGCCGGGATGGCTCGTTGGAGCGTTGGGCGCACAAAAAAGCCCGCTCAAACGAATCGATCGATGGGCATCGTTTAGCGGGCAGGTGTTGAGATGTGTTTTCCCCCTCCAGAAAACAACCTGACTGATTTCACACCAGCCAGGCGAAAGAGGGCCAGCTGATCAGCTTTCGCCCCAGAAACACTTATCTCTCGACTAAACACAAAGCCAGAGAGTCATCTTTCCGACAAAAGGGCACTTCACGCTTCGGAAACGATCGCGTTTCCGACGACGAATTCCAACCGACGAACGGCTGCATCTGCATAGGAATCACCACCACAACCGTGGCCTAAATTAAGGCAACTTCCTCTGATTGTTGTTTTTTTTTTCTCCCTCGGAGCGCACCTTACACAAAACACTCCACTTATCTCTCGGCACCCGGCGTTTGTTGTCCTCGCGGCTAAATAAATAATACAATTAATTAATTGAGCTCCGGTTTCCGCATATTCGCGTATTTAGCGCGCGTGTGCTTATCGGCTGCTGCGTCAATGGTAGTAAAGCTGTCACGTTACCGAGGGCGGGCGAGCGAGAAAGAGATTTGCAACGACTTTGCAACGCAGCGTTCGGTGCAATGGCGTCATGTTGCAGGGCGCCTCAATTAACGTTCGGCCCCCGTGCGATTAGTTCAGAACTTTATAAGGTGCAATAAAATGAACGGTTTAATTTCGCTTGAGATTGTTTGGATTTTAGCTCCCGCATCCGGCAGGCAGGGAAGTGCTCTTAAGTGGCTTCTGGTTGAGTATGAATCGTATCAACAGAGCGATGCAGTATCATTTTGATCGTGGCCGAGAAGATTTTTCACTCGTTTTTATTATTTTACTAAAGAAAAAACAAACACATACACACGACAATAGCTTGTGATGTACAAATTATGATCAGCATCAATAACGTCAGATCTTTTAATGTTCACTACTCTTCAAAACATTAATAAAGATGCTTATTAAGCCATAAGTTGTTGGGATATTTGAACCATGAACCACGATAACCGATAATGAAACCTGTACTTTAATTATATTTGGACAACTCATACAAATGTTACCAAACATCCAACTCGTTGCTCTACAGATCTGTCCCCGCGTTTGCTGCAGCTGGTAGAGCTGAGAAAAATGCGTACCCAACAGCCAGAACAAAAAAACATCCCCTGTACGCCATCGTTACTCGCGCATGATGGATTGCTGGCCCGAAGGGACAGCACCAAGCGCGGTTGCACCGGATGCTGTCCATTTTGGTTGCGGACAACGCCAAAAGCGTGGCCTGCATCGGCACGTTCCGCTTCCGTGGCCGAAACAAAGGCCCAAAACAAACAGTAACAGTTTCGGTTGCGCAAAACAAAGCTGAACAGAAACGTAAACCGCCGACGGCAAAATTAAATTGAAACAAACGACGTGATAAGAATTATGCTCGGCACCGGCCGACCGCGGCTAAAGGGTGGAAGCTCCGGACAGCTCCGAGAGGCGGGGTCGTTGGAGTTCTTTTTGTGTTTTTGTTTGCTTCCAGTTTCCTTTTCCAGCGCCTCAAGGCGATCATATGAAATGGAGTTTCGGTATGGGAAAAGGATGCGCTTTAAGTTTTTTTTATTCTCGAGGCGCCCCGCGAATGATGTTTTGCCTTTTTTATAAATATTCTTCTTACGAAGCTGTAAGTGATCACCCGACAAACGTACGAAACACTCTGTGTGAGCTCCTGTTTAGAAAAAAGACCATCCCGAAAGGATTCTTCGTCAGCGAGCGGAACCATTTCAGCCGATCCGTGCAATACTTGGCAGCGCACAAACACAACACCATGAAAAACAAACCACACAATCCGTTCTGCTTGATACCGCTACGAACTGAAACGAATTTCGTCTAATGGAGAGAACAAAAATCGATCGCGACCTATTTTATTTGACGGTCGTTTGTTCAGGTCCTCCAAATGCGAAAGATCGCAGTGATTTCGCTGGGTGCCTCACCGAACCGCTGAAAAGATCATCTTTCTTGTGTTGTTTGGTGCGGGTGCTAAAGAAAAAGGATATCATTCCTCTCCATGTACGGTTTCGTTCAGGTGTGCGATTTTGTTTGAATCCCATACTCCCAATCTTGTTGTTTTTCGTTTCACGTAAAAGTAAAAGAAAAACACGTTTTCTTGTGGCGTTTGTGTAGCTGTGCGGCTTCTGTTTATGCTCCGATCCTCTTGGGAAGCCTTTCGGTGTGAAAAATACGTACGCAGCACAATGGGGGACAAAAAGATCGGCTTACCGCAAGCCAACTGCGCCAATTTCAGCCGCAAAATGGTGCTCAAAAACTGGCACGAGCATGACGAACATTCCGGGCGACTCGGATCGATGAGTGTGAATGGAGCCGCAGAGATGTGGGTGATCTCTGATAAAAGGGATCGTAGATGTATCGCTAGTGAAGGAGGTCAGAGATGTTCTCAACGCATAATGGAACTGATACAATGTAAAATATAGGGCTTATTCTTACTCTCTTGAAGAAAAGGTAGCCAGAATGCTGTCTGAGTTCATCAAGCGACGAACCTGATATTACATCCTGAGTTGTTTAAAAAAATTAAGTTTATGAATGTAAAATAAGAAAAATATGGAAAATTTTATTATATTTTGTGATGCTGATGGATGAGTTCTGAGTTAGCTTCTGATGATAGCAGACCAAACGTCTAGAAGCTACATTAAACTAATTGCAAAAATACAAACAATACATGAAAATAGCTTCATAAATTTACTATAATCTCCAACGTTGTTTCAATATTATAATGACAATTTCTATTTCTACCGATTCGCCTAAACGCCTATGTCGATTTGTTACACTTCGGCCCTCGGGAAGACAAACGATCGATGTAAATCACAAACTAGCGACGGCGCCGTTTCTACCCCAACCATATTTTATTCATTAGCAGCAAAACACTCGCCAAACCCCTGAACCGGGTGAAAGCTGGCTACTTATCTCTCCGCAAAGGTGCCGCGACGGCCCCGAGCCAGCCGAGGCAACCGAGATCACAGCTGCACGGAGTAATTGCATTCGCCTGGAATTAACCCCACGATCGCCAATCAGCCACCGGAACAAACGCTTCTGGTTCTGGCAAACGAACGCGGAGCCGAAGCCACGCCAGGCCAACCATCGACCCACGACAGCTCATCTTTCTCCGGCACCGCACACTAGGAGCGCTTCCACCTTATTTGCGCCCATCGAGCAGCGCATAAATAACAGTGGCACTAGCGCGGCAAACACACGTACGGGGGAGCCAGCGCGGAATAGAGCTGTTTAACGTTTAAATGGCCAACGCGGAAGCCCGTTTTTCGCGCGGCCAGCGCATCGCAACACCGCACCGAGTAACGAGTGCATCCACCGGGTCCACCGGGCCAGAAGTGCAGACACGAAAAATCGAAACAAGATAATTTAAATGTTTACACGCAAATTTACACCACATGTGTGTGGTTTGATTTGATTGGATTTTATTATTTATGCTCACCACGCTGCACTGTCGACGGTAGGCCCAGCTGGCTTCTGCCGGTGCGGCTGCCCGCCCTGTGCTGTGATAAATCGTTTTAATGAGTTTTCATTATCCCCACGGGCTTTGTGCGCATTCGGGGTTCATCGCTTGTGCCGGTCGCACGAAATCGCTGCCCCGCTCGACCAGGTCACACAGTTGGTACCCCCGGATCCGTGCTAAGCAAGCGAACCCCACGCGCAAATTCACGCAAGCCGACGGTGGGGAATTGTTTCTTCGCTGCACTGCGCCCCTGCGTGATGCGTTGCGTTCTCGTGAGCAGCACGCAAACTTGTCTCCCCGGCTGCCGGCTGCTTGCCGCCTGCCGGGGACACCGGGCAACCCGAGCAACGCAGCACGAAACGGGGAATCGTGTGGATTATGATGACAAGTGCGTGAATTATAGCATATTTGAAAAAAAATATATCCTTACCCCTTTCGGTGGGGTTGCTGTGTGCCGGGAAAATTTGCTTTTAAAACGAATCCCCGCTTCCATCCGATGGCTGCCTGTGGGATTGCGGTAAGCAGTAAACAAAAATAATCGCTCAATTATAAAATCAGTCGATATGTATTCAAAACCATATTCCCGTGAAGAACATTTTGAAATAATTCACAATATGTTGATAAAGTTGAAACAGCTGCTTACATTTCTTGTTAAAACTTACTCCAATATACTAGATTTTTTTCTGTTTTCCGTTTAGAATAAACCCTCTTTCGAATCCTCTTTTTAGATTAATATGCAAACTCAAGAGCAATTAGTATCTAGCCGGGAAAATAAGCTCAACTTTAGTCATACTCAGTTTTTGTTTCAACCAATACCATGAAAGCCTTATGGTGCTGATCTTATCGCTACTGAATTATCTTTTAACAACTCTACCTCTCTAGCTTCGCCTGCGGTTGCGAAATTCACCAGACCAGTTCATAGCCCCAGCGCCATTTCCAAATGTTGTCCAAGCTTCTATTTCGACTCCGCGCTCCGGCTAACTGGCTTCCCAGTTAGCCCGGCCTGGACGCTGACAGGCCAGTTGGCAAATAAAGTCGTAAATCGGTTGTCTGAGATCTCAATCAGCACCGATCGCAGCCCGTAATCCTCCACCAGTATGGTGCTCCAATCAATTCCAATCTAACGACCGCTCTGCCGGGAGGATTGGTGGAAAAACTCCCTCCCACCCCCGATGCTACCCCAACTCCCGCGTACAAAGTAACTCAGCAGCACCGAACACGCAGCTAGGCGCCCATAAATTTTCACCCATACGATGTCAAAATAATAACAAGCAACCAATAACGCGCCCGGACCTCGGGTGGATCGTAAAAACACAGGCTCGGCCCGGGGGAGCTCCCGGTGGCTCTGGCAGTGTGCGGCACGCACGGAAGGTGGATCCGCGGTGCCATAACCATACAAACTACGCACCGTGCGCGGCGCAACCCAACCGCGCGAAATATCGTGGTACCATAAAAACAAATCAAGCCATCGATCGCTCGAAATCGAAATAACTTCATTTACAGCAATTTTTATTAGCACCGAAACGATCTGGCGACCGATCGCGACTGCAGCTTTGCCGGTTCGTTTCGAACGGTTTTAATCCTCGATCGAATCCTGCGAGCACGGGCCACAAACGGAAGCCGCACAAACGCGTTCACCGGCCTCTGTGGGCCGGTGGGTGAGTGAAAATTTATTTCGATTTACATAAAATAAATAACAATAAAATGGCATAAAAATTCCGACTCCTTGTTCGCTGTTCGACGTACAGCGGCCATTCCGGCCGGTGAGTGAAGTGCGATTTTTTCACCAGCGCGTGTTTATTACACAAAATTTGATGTTGACCGGTGGGGCAGGATGGTTGGTTGGTTGTTATGGCGTTTCGTTCGTTTATTCCCAATTATTTAAATCAATTTCAACTCGACTGGGTGGGGTGGAGCTGAAACACTAAACTTCACAAGGACGAGACTCGGATGGTGTCCTAAATAACAGCAGGGATTATATGACGATGCTATGAGGAATTGTTTTGTTTTGAGATTATACCAAGGATGATAAAAACCTTAGGACTTATAATTAAACAAATTCACTGTTAACTTTAACCCCGTTTATGTTTGGTCGATTGGAGAACTTCAATTAAAAACTCTTTTCTAATCAATTTGAGATGAAATTTTAATTGAAAATCAAAACCTTCTATCAAAAAGATAAAAATGATCAGAAAATATTAAATATATTGAATAAAATAATAAAAAAAAGCTTGGTATAATAGTACTTTCATGTTCACCTAATATCAAAATGATATCAGAAGAAGAGAAGGCAGATATCAACTTCTCTCCGTCACTCTCTGCTGCAATTCCTCTAATGCAAGTACTGACCAACAAAATAAGCAAAAAAAACCGGCACCATTCGACGCTTTTAATCCATCCCCCGTTCGGCAACCCACTTTATCTCCGCAATTTCAGCCACCATGCAAACGACGCGCTTTCGCGATCGCAATCGTCGACGATCGAGAAATTTGCTACAAATTAAGAGGCGCGTTTGTGTAACAAAATACATTCCTCAGTCTCACCGCAAACCCGTTGAAGATGCTGTTGACGAAACGATCGGAGCCGGAGCAAAATATTTAAAAAGCAAACGCTCCCAAGGAAGCTCCCATGGACACTTGCAAGATCGCGACGGGAGAGAGAGAGAGAGAGAAATTGAAATGTTTTAATAATAAAATTGCAATTATAATCAAGCGGGCACAAGAAAGTTGCTACCTGTTGCGCCGTTGCGCGCATGATGGGTTAAGAAGCTCGGCCTTTTTTATGATTTCTGCCGATTCCCTTCTTTTCCTTCAATCAACCGTGGCCACTAAACGATGACGACGATTAAGTTAATGCAGCCGCCACCGCCGCTGCCACCGCTCAGATGCAGATGAGCTGCGACGGGCTTATAAATGTTGTTGCCATTGTTGATGATGGTGATTGCATTTATGCGCTTCCATGCACCAGCCCGTTCGGTCCGGTGCTAATCGGTTTCGGTTCGCAATTCGGTTGCACCGCCGATACGATTACTGCTTCGCAGCGACTCTGAAACAAAATACAGCGGATAATCGGGGCGGTGAAGGTGTAAAAAACGAACCAGAAAAGACCCAGCAACCTAACACGGAAGCAGCCCTGCAGCTGGAGATATCGTTTTAAGTATTCGCGAATATTGTTGTCAATTTCAGCGCTGTGAGTGTGAGTCCCTCTTGGCACATTTGGCAGGGAAATCGTTGCAGCAGCCTTGCCGTACGTCAAACGATTAAGCTTTCAGCGATCTCGCGTCTGAAGCGGGGACCGTCTGTCCGGCGAAAGAAGAGGTGCATTTTCTGCGGTTTTGACCCATTCGACACGAGCGAGAACGAGCTCTGTAAGTAGGTGCTCACACAGAGCTCCGCGTTTGCATTAAGGAAATGGATTAATTTATTCCATCCTTTCAACTTCCCCCGGTGGAGGCTTGAACACCCGCTCGCCCAATATTCTCACCTCGGCTGGCATGTTTTGCCACAACAACGAACGGAACGGGCCGGCACGGAGGGTCCGATCGACAACATCCTACCCGGAGTGAGTCGAAGGTTGCACCGAGGTGCGATTAATATTTATTCTCAACTCCGTCGATTCCACCGATTGCCGGTGTGTTCGCTGCCGCATGCAAAAAAATACAGCTCGCAACCGCAAACCGAAAGGACAAAAGGGAAAGACCGCCATGGTGATGACGAAATAAAGAAGCGAACGGTACAACAACAAAACACACCCCAGCGCACCCGGGTGAATGTGATAGTTTATGATGCATAGAAATTGTTTGAAATTACCACAGCTCACCGGCGTTTGTTGCTGCAACAGTTGCCGGCGCGCTGCAATCAGCCTCGATTGCAACCGAAGTGGCCTTTATTCGACGCCGCGTTTAGATCAGCGCAGTGAAGTGCAGCTGAACGAAACAAATGAAGCCATTTTGATCCGGGAATGTTGTAAAAAAACATACACGTGCAATAAAAAAATCGAATAAGCTTTTCGAAGCAATTCGTAACGCTTTCGGTACAGCAGAGTAGAATATTTCACAGATGCGATCGGCGTCTTTATGAAGCATGTCAATTTTTCTATTATGGTGCGAGAAAAGTATCATTGTATGAATGATGAAAGCTTCACACAAAGGAAAATACAGGAACGGGTCAATATTGATAGCGATCGGATGATTGATGGAAAGGATGATCTTTTATTTGTGACGAATAGATGGAGCCGGGCAAGCTTTTTACGCACGAAACCCATAACGAATTGTGCACCTGTACTGGAACGCTTAAGTGCAGCCGGACTGTCTGTCAGAATGTGTTTCTTCTAAAACGCGCTTGGCTGGAAGTGTTGAAAGAAGTCATCATTATTGCCGGATACGCTAACTTCAAGTTATGAGAAGGTCTCAGTCAGATACATGTTTTGAAGATCTGTTACTAGTACAAATGGTATAATACGCATTTCCAGATATTTTGGTGTATATGTACCTGAAGTTTCAAGAACTTTAAGTCAAGGAAGGGAGTTCTTTGATTCGCGTTTTTTTGGCCTGCTGAAGATGTTCTAGTTTGGCCATACAAATTGTTTTTGTAAACAACATATATCCACGTTCGGAGTAAAGTTCAAGAGTCAAGTCTTCAAAGTTCTTCGTACATTAATAGTTATTTACATGTTTTTGAATGTTTTTCCACTCACGTTTCGATAGCCACTCACGCAATTATCTTCACGTTGAAATACCACATTATATCCTGGGCCGGTAGCATCTCCGCACACTCCATTCCACTCCACCCCAGTCCTCCCCATCCGTGAGCGTAAAACGTGCCGCTGACGGGTGACGTTTATTAATCTGGAAGTTGATGCTGATTTCGTGAGCGTTATTTGATCACCTCGCGCGCGATGAAAGTTTACCTTCAAAACCATCTCCCCACCCCAGCCGTTCGCGTCCTGCAAACCGGCTCCCAAGCCTCCCCGCCGGAACCGAAAAAGGGCAGCGGCGGAGAGAAAGAAAACGAACTCGGAGCGCTCCGGAGCAGCTTCCCCGCTGGGTGCCGCTTTCTGTGCCGATGGCGATGGTATTTCTGGTTCGGATAAATCATGCGCAAGCTTAAGCCGACAACAGAGCCCCTCTCGCCACCGTTCCCATCTACCTTCTGGTGGCTGTCGCGAGCGGGCGGGACTCCCGAAACAGCTCAATCCGTTGTAAAAACGGTTTGGCTGTGGCACACGGGGTGATCGGGTCCCCGATCGGTCGGTCACGGTATTTTCCAAAGTCTGCCTGCCGACGTCAAAACTCGACCGAACCGAGTTGGCAGGGACCGAGCGGGAGGCCAAGAATCTTCCGGAGCTGAAGCCGAAGCCGGTTTTCTCGTTTGGACCGGCCCGCTCATCCTGTTATCCATCTGCGAACGCCTGCCGCAAGCTTCCCATTGATAGTGGAAGGGTTGAGAAGTTTCTGCATTCTTTGAATTGGAATACTTTAAACTTGTATCCTATATCCCCTATCTAATATTTTGTTCAAGATGCTAACCTAAATGACAGCTTTAGTAGATTCTTAGCAAGACTAATGTTTCAGATACAATTTCATGGAAAAGTAGGGTTAGTCTGTACATGACTATCATTTGACTTTAGAAACTGCTATAAAAAGTAGCAAATTGAATACTACATAGAAGTCTGAAAAGCGAAGCATCATCCAATTATATCAAAATCAAGTTAAGCTGACCAACTCCAATACCTCGTAAGATCATGCAATTCCCTCAACTTATCAACTCACACCACTCCCGCTCCAAACATGGTCCCCAGGGAGGCGATCGAGGAATTCGGTTTGCGGGTTACCATACACCATCCGGATGATGTTGTTTTGTTTTCAATTTCCATCTATTCCGATTAGATTATGGTTGCCGACGATGAGGCTGCCGTCGGGCGGATTCGGCTACCACCGTTCCTCCACCGTCAGCATCACAACGTCCCGACGATGATGACGTCCGACGTTTTATCTAAATATTTTTATCTGTTTATAAGCTACAAGTTAATTTCCTCCGAAAAGGGGCAGCAGCAGGTCGGTTCACGTGGAGCGTGTGTGAATTCGAGCCCAAGGTAGAGCCATCGCCTCTTTTGTTACGATCGGACGGTACGAGGTTGGGCTGCCGAAGCGGTAATCATAATCATAGACCCTGCTAAGCATATTGCTCATTTGCATACGGTCTTGGAGCGAAGGCTTCCCTTGCTCGCATGCCGCCCTTTCTTCAGAAGTGGGAAATGTGTTTCCGTGTGGTGATAGCTTTATCACACCGTGGTTTTATGGCAGCTGTTTTCGCTACTTTTTTTATAAAGCTACGCTTGATTGCCGAGGAAATATTGGATCGAATGATGTTCAAGAAGGAAGTAAGGAAGGTAGATTGCAAAGATTGAGGATGAGCAGGAATTCGAGTTTATGCGGCCAATCAACTTTGGCGAAAGAGGTACGAAATGTATTGTTATTAAAGGTTCATGTAGCCGAGGAAGAAGCTTAAAACGAAACTACTCCTTTTCGCCAAAATGAAGACAGAGATTTCAGCATTTTAGCAGCTTTGCGTGAAATATCCTTTTATCATCAAATCTCCTCTTCAAACAATGCCATTTAACGCAACATTTCATCACAATCCGGACCTGGGAGTGGCCCTACACACCACATCCTGTCCATTCACAGCCGTACCAGCGGCAAACGAGATCAAATCATTGCAAAAGTGCATCCTTGGTGGCTGCGAAATCCTTTCCACCGGGTGTTACATCTTCCAGAAGCTGTGCATCCTTGGCCAAGAGCAAAAAAAAGACACAGACACACACACAACACCATGTGCAACATTCTAACCTCAATGTCTGCAAAACATACATTTGGCACCCACCCATAGCACCGCGCCGTACAATCCGACCCGTAATCGGAACCGCCCAGCTTCGAACCCTTCTTCGTCCGTTCGTCTTTCTTCGATCTGATAAGAGAAAACATCTTCATTACGGCAGACAAAACAGGGGTGCGACACAAACTCGGCGTAATAGGAGATTTAGTTCGAAACCATGTTCACCGTCAAACGGCGAAGGATGCAGGTAAAATATCAGATATCAATCTGTTGCGACGCATCCGTGCTGCACGGCGCGTAGCACGGTAGGTCGTTTATTATCCTTCCCGGCGGTGTGGCCAAACGTTCCTCCGCAAGACGAGTAAGGCAACCGAATGCCGGCAGCTTCGGCATCCTTCCGTGGGTGTTTGTTTTGTGTATCCTTTCTTTGTGGAATGCACTTCGGGTTGGACATTAAAGCGAGGAGTCACCGAGGCGATGCGTTCATCTGTTCCAAAAACGGTAGCTCCTTTCGGGTCGAGTGTTATCGGCTCGATCGTGTTGAAGCTAATGCAGGAAGTTTTTCTGAACACCCAAGCCGCATTCGGTGGGAAATTCTTACAGCTAGCAGGGCACCCAATGATCTTTTCTATAAGAATGCCATTTAGATTACGAGACCTAACCGCTGCTCCCATTAAACCGAAAGGGATGCGACTCTCGGACGCAGTGAGTCATCGGCTCCCGACTCCAGATGGAGGTGTTTTTCGAAGAATGCACTCATCCCGGGGGAAAGCCGCGAGACCTCACGGCTAGTTGGTAATTAATGGTCGAAGTTCATCAAATGGGTGCGAGATAAAACCAAACAGTAAAGATGGTGCAAATGGGTTGCATCTGGTGAGCTTCTGGGTGGCAAAGCGCGCAAGGTGGGCCCTGAATGCTTCGCCTAGACTATCAGGGATGCTCTTTTAGAAGGAATGTAAGCTATTCACTCATGAATCAGCTTCTAATTTTGAGTTATTAGATGCTTGATTGTTTGATAACATCCTTCGCGATATTTTGTTGTTGTCCATAATGCTCCCTCATTCAGTCACGCTTACTCTTCCTGAGTCTTCAAAAGTCGTTCCTAGTTTACAAGCATCTGATCAGACTCTACATTTAGTATTGCTTTTTAAAGAACCTTACGAGAACAAAGAAGAGTTCAATACACCGAATAGTCTTTAATCCAGATATCATACCGGAGTAAACCATCATATCCTATCCTACTGAAAAACACCTCTCTATTCTCTGCTCAAAACACAACCCTCGGCGATAGCGGTAAACCTCAAGAAGCCCGCCAGTGTACCGTCCGTTTAATTACGACACTGTTGTGCCTGTGTGCAGTTGTAGCGCAACATAATTGCATACCGCTGCAATCATTCAATTACTAACCGCCGTACGATCCGGACGATTCATTTCGCCGTCCACACCGCCCGAACCCGCTCACTTCACACGAGCTCAGCATAAACATACACAAATACACACCGCCGCGTCTCGCGTAATGTCCGAACATAACATTGTCTTCCTTCCGACACAGCAGCCACCCACCAATGGGGAACTTCCTCCCAAACTCCAAACAAGAAAAAACCAACCCGATCATGTTTGTTTGGTTCGTCCGTGCCAACGTCTTAGCGCCATGTACGCGGCGAAGCGGCTTTGTGTTCCGTCTCCACCGTTCCACCAACGGCGGACTGGTGTGCTTAATTAGTCTATAATTTGTTTCGCCCGACGCCCGAAACCCCGTTTGCCCTTGCATGTGAAACCCAGCCGCAAACCGGAGAAAGAAAAGCATCCGACTCATCCTCGCTAATCCCATCGGCGGAATCACGTGCATCCGAAACGGGGTCCTCCCGGGAGCGAAGTAACGGACGCGATAAACACCGGGACGCGGTGAATTGTCGAACCGATCGAACCGATTCCCATTTCTCTGCGCGATCGGTACCCGATCGGGATGGTGTGGTGTGGTGTGCGAGCGCTCGAATTGATTATTTTGTTGTAGCGCTGCTCCTGAATCATGTAAATTAATGACCATAAACCGAATGCAATTTAGTACAATCAACCGGCTCAGTGTGACGGTGTCCGATTGGGTACGAACAGCGGACGGACGACGAAAGAGATTTGTTTCTTTCTTCTTTTAATGAAGACCGCTTCTTTTCTATTGATATTGTTTCATTTCACAATGAAAGCGGTTTAGTTTTGTACCACCAGATTGCAGTAGACATTGATAAAACCTGTTTACCCGGAAAAGTGTCTGACAAACATGTCGAAAGTGACAGCACCTAAGTGTCAAGTCTTAGCATAAACAATTCACTAGTTATTCATGTTTATAACGGAAACCATCGTATTGCCGTATAGCTAATTATATATCGGTTAAACGATAGAGAGCACACCGATCTTCAACAAAAATCCTAAAGGAAATAAAACAGAAACTAAATACAGGAACGTCAAATTGGATGATCGATGGACACTGAAGTCTTTATAGCTCAGATCTCAGCAAAAGCATTATCAGACTACCGGAAACAGCCATTCAATCCTATATCAAGATGTCAAACAGTTCTTCGATCTGATCCTCCATTTCCGCCCATTTCCGATCCAGCAACGTACCTAAATAACCACATTCAGCTAGCTCCACCGGTTTGTACCAATTATCGAAACACCTTTCCCAAGACTATCCCTGTGGAAAATTGTCAACCGTTTAATCCAACTAAATTATTGTTTGTTTTGTCCCCGCCGTTTTCCAGAGAGATAGTTTCCGTAATCCCAATGTCCTCCGATGTTGGAGACATGTTTGGACAAAGCTTAACTTTTGCCAGTACCGATGTTCTCCCATTAGTTTGGCCACTGTTTGACTTTCCGCAGAAACCTCTGTGTATCCTACTGTCAGTAACGTAGCAAACGAATCGAATCACACAATCTGCAACGGTGTGTTTTATTTACTCTCGCTCCATAGGTAGGAACCTTTTGCTCGAGAAGCCTTCTAATCCTGCGCACAGGACGAACTCCTCCCAAATTCCGACAATCTGTTTGATCAACAAATTGTCAATAAACTCGATCGCCGGCTCACGGGTGTCTCCCGGTTGCAAACCATTTATCATTATTATATTACCTTTTAATATTGATTCCCGATGAAATAGGGGCCCACCTTTCGCCGGGGGTTAATGTAGGGTTTCGATGACAATTCACTTCCCAAATCCCGTCGATCCTGTTTTCTGTGCAGACCCGTTTGTTTTTTTTTTCCTACACAGCTCTCACTTTCAGTTAATCCGAGGACATTCTCCGCACGGCATTCGGTATTACCCCTTTTTTCCTTTTTCAATGTCCTCTTTCGGGAACGGAATCGGAGGATTTTCGAAGTCCCTGCTGCACGCTCGTTGACGGAGACACCTTTATTTTTTGTCGTTACCACCACCATCACAGCAGCGTGTGATCGTTGGATCCCTGAGGCATGGTTTAACACTCCTTTAATTCTTGTTTCAAACTTGTTAAATACTCCAGCTTTTATCCCTCTCAATATTGCATCGAACCGTGAACGATCATAACGAGCTGGAATAGAGTTTTTTGCGTAATAGCTTAACAAACTCAAGCACATCCAGGAATTGGAGTACCCACGAAGACCTCGGGCTGTATGCTCTTGCCATCTGCCATCACCCGGTAACAGATCAAGCAACGATCAAAACGAGTCTGTAGTCCAGCAATTGGATCTAGACTAAAGCCACCACCTCAACGACCATAATCCCGCACCCAAAATGAATTCCAGCGCTTCAGGGGACGCTCGTAGTACTCAAGTGGCATTATCATGCTGTTGCACGGCGCAGCGTTAACACTTCCCCTTACAGGGTGACCGAGCTGTTTAACCTTCGCAGCATCGCCGCAAGCAGTTAAAGCTCTCCGCCGCAAGGACAAACCATTTCTTTCGGTGACCCGCATTCGCAGGGCTTCTTTTGCACGCAATCGATTCTCAATTAGCCTTCTGCCTTCGCCAGGATGGCTGGAGGGCCAGCATTCAAGTGCAACCTGCAGAAAAAGGTCCAAATCCTGTGTGAGGACATCTCAAGGTTCTCTCGGACGATGTCTTCTCGGAAGGAAATACACAGTGTTCCTGCAGCCCGCACCGGGTAATGTACTAATCCATTTCCCAATGCGCTTGTGAGTGTGTTATGTTTACCATTCAATTGCGACAATTGCCCTGATTACCTCCATAAACTGGAAGTGGGCTCACGACGAAACCGTTTAATGCTTCACCGCACGCAGTAAAAGCTGACGCAAAACTGTATTCAAATGCAGCGGAAAATCGTTGCAAACATGTTTGTGGACTTTGAATAGGGGTCTTTTAATCCCGAAGCATCGTCAACAACCGTCAAGAATAACTAAATCTTCAGGTGAATGCCAATCGAATGGATTATAGGTAAAAAAAAGATTATTCCAAGAATATTTCAAAGATCGCACGTTAGGAATGTAGTCATGCTGAGCATCTGCATTGAATGAAGGTAATAACAGCGTAGTAAACTTGCAATATGTTGATCCTTTGATCCAAGTTAAATGCATCTTAACCATATTTTAATACAATATTGTAGCATTCATTATCGGGTCTTACATGAGAATAGTTGCGATTATGTTGTACATATTAAGCTATTATTACAAGCAAGTCATTTCAAATTTAGACGTCTCACAATTTGCGTTAAATGAAGCGGAAACGGAAGTCCGTTCGTTCGGCACCATTTCTACTCCTCGGTTTAGACTTACCTCGCACCTCGCGCTCCATCGCTGATCGTGCCCATTGTGTCACCTTCACACATCAAATGCGCCCGCCAACGTTCATTGTCACTGGCATAAAGCCCGGGTCTTCCGATTTATATGATCGCATTTCCTGCGCGCTAATACGCATTCAAACTGCACCGCAAGAAAGCATCGAGATTGATGAAAAAATAGAGAAACGCGGTAGAAGCAAAGAAAATCTAGCGTGTTTGCGACCAACACAACACACAGTGCACAGGAAGAAAAAACACATGCCTCCTGACAAAGGCTTATTTATTTATGTGGAAATGTTGCTTTATGAAGTAAGCCTCGATTGGGAAGAGGCATGAGGAGCTCTTATTCACCTTCCGTCCGTCCGTCCGGACCGGAGGCCAATGGCGATGACAAATGGCGGCGTGGACGATGGCGCAAAAACCGCGACACCTCGCGCCAAGAGCGCTTGCACACGGCGCGGTAAAGAAGGAAGCGAAAACCACGCCACGAACAAAAATAAATGCAATCGAAGCAGGCCATCTCGGACGGGACGTGATAGGGAAGAAAAGAAAGAATAGAGGAAACATAAGACGTGCACGGGCGAACCACGGCTCGCTCCACCCGCCGATTGGTGGTGTTGTGTGTGTGCATGGGCTGTGAGAGAAAATATTTTCATTAAAATTTACATATATTTTCACTGCCTACTGCCACTTTTGCTGCGAAGGCTGCCACAGAAGCCCCGACGCAATCGGATTGCGACACGCTAACGCTCGAATTAATGAGGATTTTGTTTCCCTCCGCCCTTAGCTTTCCTTTCCTTCCGGTCCGGTTCGGTCCGGTCCGGTTGCGCCCCGGCGAATCTTTGTTCGTTTCGTCCGTGTTCCTGTTTCTTGCTTGTTCTACTCTTACCGCCATGCTTGTACCGTCCGGCAAGGTGGTGGATGGCGGAGGATCTGTGGAGCATAAATTTATGAATCGAAACACATGTCGTAAGTACGGCGTCTATTGTGCCGACTCGTCGGTTGGCGGCAGCAGCAGCAGCATGACCAGCAACACCAACACCGCCGCAGCCGTGGAATAACACTTCACGCATAATAGCGATTGATAAATAAACAAACAATAAAAATATGCAAATCAGGAAGCGAAGTGGTGGCGCAGTTTCGGCCTTCTTTCGATCGTTCGCCCGGAACACCACCGCCACCATTTTCGTACTTGACACGATTAATTTTATGAACCCGAAAACTGTTCACACTACAACACGGCGCACACCGCGAGGGTGGAACGAGTTTTTTTTCGATAGAACGCAAAAGAAATTGTCCTTGCTGGGAACGATTATGGGTGCTGGGGTGCTTTAATAGCCCCAAAAACTTGTAATCCAAGGCCTTTCCATTCTCTTGATACAGGGCTACAAATCAAGCGCGCTGTTATGGTGTCATAATTAACTGCGACATTGACAAAACAGCAATGAGTACAGGTGTTAAAATACGTCACTAGAACCGACCTAGAACGGGAAAGGAGTTTTTGTTATTTATACACTCCATCCATAACTTCTAGATCTCACTGTTAGATCGACTAAGTGTAGTCAACCTAGTTTCAAGCATGTTTCCATTTAATACAAAAATTAATAAACGCAAAGATCCCACAAAGGCCAATAAACACATGAGCTGGCCTTAACCAAAATAGATTACAAATAATGTATTTTTTGTCATCAATAATGCATTTAGACATAACTAATGAAAACAATCGTGTATTATTTAATTAAAACATAAGGTTATGTCTATACATTTCTATCAAAATTCATTATACTAGAGAAAGATTTGTTTTGGTCTCATTGGTACGACTATTCTAATGCTCAAGAAACAGAAGTCGACGCCATTTTCTTGTATTCTGTATGTGAACATGAAGTGTCACCTTCGGACAACCCTCAGGTCCACTGGCGTCTTCTTAGTCCTGCTTCTAAGACCAACTAAAAGAAGAGTCAATGTCCAAACAAGCAACAAAAAAAAAGCTCACACAGAAAATGGAACAAAAACCAGCTAAAACAAATGCGCTTTGATTTCGTTTGTTATGGCCAACAAAACGACCAAACGGTGCCAAATAAAAGGAAACACAAAAACGCGTACTTCAAAAACTCCCCCCTGTTCACCGCAACGCCGGTTGGCGAATGAATGGAAGAATGGTTCTCATTGTTTCGCAACACACACACACACACACGAACGGCCGGGAGCGGGGACGAATTAAATCGAAACCACGAAACACGAACACGAGCTGACCGCCACGCATCCCACCGCGGGCGGATGTTTGTTTTGTCCAGTGTTGCCAGCACACGGACGTTCGCTTCTCGCGCGGTACGGCCGACAAAACATGGACGCTTGGATGGCCATTTTCTACTTGTTTTCATGTTTCCACCCTATACAGCTCGCAACCAAACAGGATACGAACAAGAAAACGCTTTATTTCTCGTTCGAAATGATCAGGTGTTTCTTAAGTCGCCCGCACTGTCTGAAGCTCAACACAGAAAAGGATTTGAAATGGAACTTCCTTTGCGGGTTCGCTTTAATGAAGTGCAATTCCGCCATCCGCTGTGGCCATTTCCTGTCCATTTCCAAAGGGCAGTATTGCAGCGACCGGAACCCGATGCCGGATGGTGCTCGAATTAATTACATCCTGAGAGACGCGCAGACTTCATTTCCACACATGTTCACACACGAATCAAAAGACGAAAATGAACGAGCAGAATGTGATTTTGAACTCTGCCAATGATCCTTTGAACTATTTTAGCACTAAAAAGATGTGTTTAATGGGTTTCCAACCTCCTTTTAAAATGCAGTTTCCGTGTGAACATTTAATGTGCATCATTTATCATTTGACTAGCTCGGATGCGATCGTTGTGGATTGACTCCTCCTCCCGAAAAAAAGTCATTTTAAAAAACTGCAAAACTATCAAACCAAACAATGCGCCATTCCCTTCGTGTGCAGAAAATTTCTAAAAAATCGCAATAAAATCCACACAAAGCATCCGGCACGATCGATTACCACCATTCGGTGGCTTATCGGCCACAGGTCGGCCACCAGCGAAAGCACGTGGCAGCGAGCGAAAAATGACGACCGATATTTCTTTCGATGCCATTTTTTTGTGCGTTGCTAAAAGTAATAGAATTACCCGATAAATAAGACATCAAAACGCGCCACTGCAACTGGTTCTCCCTAGCATCGGCGGAGCGCTAGGGAGCGAGCATCGGGAAAACTATTTTCCCAACTTTGTCCCATTTTCGGGCACATTATCGCCGCACGTTAATCGGCCGGCGGTACACACATCTGCGTGTAGCAGACGCGGTTTGGCGGAAAGCTACACCGTGCAAATAAATAAATAAGCCGCGCGACGCATTTGTTATTGTTCGATTAGTCGATGAGGCGACTTTTCCGGTTGGTCGTCAAACCAACACAACCATCCAGCGTCTCCCATAAGCCCTCGAATTATGACACAAAGGGGGAACCAGGGTCCGCTTCGATCCCTCTCCGTGCCGAACGGCCGTCCGCACCATCCATTTAACATCTTAATCCCGAGGTTTTGTTTGTAATGGCCGCTTTTCGCGTTCCTTCCCATTTCCGTGTCGCATCCCAATACAAACATCGTCGGAACGGTGTCGCACGGAAGGACGAAATGAATATCATAAATTACTATCATCATCGGCGCCGTGTTCCCAGGCGACCTTCCCGGGTAAATCGCTTCCCGGGCGCAATAGGGTCCGCTTTCGCTTCCCGGCCGAAATTTTGGGTCGTTTCTCCATTTTTGGAAAGCGGGAAATTTACAAATATTTTCCAGTTCAGCCCCGGCTAAAGTGCATCAAAACGGACGGGCGACGGTTGTGCAGGCGAGCGTTGCAAATTCGCGAAATTAATTTTTTCCCGTTTTTTGTCCCCCTCCAGCTATTGTGGTGACGATCGTGACCACAACAGCGGGCACATTTTTCCATCCCTAGGGCATTAGTCAAGGAACCCGGGGCCAGCCGAGCACACCTTAATCGTAACTAATGATGGTTTATCGAACTGCCGTGCGACACTAATCGATGGTCGTGCTTGATTTGCATACAATTTATCTTATTGCGGAGGAAACAGAATTATCGAAATTTATTGTTCGACTTCTAAACTGTAGCAAACACGCGAAACTCGCAAACCCACCGATCTGATGTCTTCATTGTTTACACTCACACACAGAGCACAAACAGATCGCTGTCCACACCTTGCCCCGGGTGCATCGCAAATCAGGCGAGGGCCCATCCACACGAAACCTCTAAATTACACCAAACGATCGACCTTCGGCGGGACGATTAATCATTCCCCCGGTGCCCGGTGCGCATAGGCCGGCACCGAAAGCGACTTCAGCCCCCGATGTCCCCGTTGACAACCAGAACAACGATCCGGTGGCCAATTCGGTGGCCATTGTTGTTAGCCACTGCCGCTGTCGAACGCTGGAAATTGTGGTCTCTATTTGTTTCGGTTCGGTTGTTTGCGGGCCATTGCATTTATTTTTATTTTATTCCTGCTCTCCCGGCATTTCATTCCCGACTTTGTTGGCAAAGGGCAGGGGGCTGGTAGAGGTGCGGGCAGGGTCCTTTCGGGAATGGGCTGCATGATGTTGATACAAAATGGCGCAGCATGACCTCCGGGTGCTTCCGAGCGCAGCTGCTTCCGAGGTCGAGGGAAATCGAAGGAAAACAAATCCCGACCGGAATGCACCTTTCGCTGGTCTGTGTGAGTACAATGATGAAGACATCATTGAATTTCGAACTGTTTTCGTGCACTTCAATCAATCAACACCCAAAGAAAAGTACTCCATAACCAGTTCCTATTGTACTGTACTTAAATAAATGAAATAAATTAATTACACTACACATATGAGTCAGTTTTCTAACTTAAACTTTTATTATTTTTTATAAAAATCTTTCTGCTCTAAAAGTATAACAATTATTCAAGTATAATATTCAAAATAATTATTTTCGGCCCGTTTGTAACAGACAAGCCTATCCCTTGGCTGATGCTACCAGATAAACCAGATCCGACACACCTTCTTCGGTAGCTTCTGTTAGGTTAGGCACTTCACAGCTGCTACTTCTTTTGCCTTTGCTATAGCACACTTTCTGCGTGCACCTTTCGCAGGATAAGGCTCCAGGATTGCATACCCGAACGCCCGGTCATTTGGCACACCGTCAATTACACACTCGTCGAACTCGTTAAATTCCTTCTTCCGGCTTAGCTTCAACGCGGCGCGAACGAGGTGGTGCCTGCACCCCATGACAGCAGAAGCTCTAATTGTTATCACACTCGAGTAAAGCTTCTGATGCGGTAAGGTAGCTACCGGGTAACCCGGTTACGGAAGCTCAAAAAAATAATACACCACGGCCACGAGTGATTATCTAATTATTTGCAACTTCGACGTCACTCCTTCACTCTGCGACTCCGGTCCTGCCGCAACGGCCGTCAAATTACCGTCCGTGCGTCGAGCTCATCTTTCACATGGTTCCGACCGTATGCGGGCTCCGGTCAATTATCAGCTTACCTCAAGTGGCTTGCTGACTGGACGCAAAAGGGCGCTCCGTGCCTACGGGAGGAGCTCATTTCGCAAACTCATTCGGTTCCTTGAAAAAAAAAAAAGAACGACATCCTCACCACAACCGGAGCAGCAAAGTATCATGTTGTCGAACGGGCGATCCGGTGGCTTATCGGTGCGGCACGATCTAAATCCGTTCTATGAAGGAAAACCTTCCTGCCGCTATCTGCCATCTCGCTAAACCCCAGGATGATCCGGAAAAACACGTTAATTATGGACGACTTAATCTGTACGTGCTACCGTCTTTTTTAGATTCTAGCCGTAGGATAGTTTTGCGCAAAAAAAAACATCAGCCATATTGTACAAAGTTTTTTTTTGTAGTTTGAACCGAAAAATCCGCAAATGACCAAACATAAAATTGTGCATTTTTTCTCTCTTTCTTCTCGCCCAGAGCCAGTGCGTCAACGCGTCTGGGATGGCCTTTCGCAGCATTATTGGCGATCGGCTTTCTCGCTTTGCCCCCCCGAAAGGAGCAATTTTGAAAGAGCGCAGTGTAATTTTATCCTTCCCAAAGAGCAGTCCTAATAATGGGAAAATTGAATAATTGCGTCGGAGACTCCTTTTCTTCTCTCCGCTCATAGTGCAAAACGCAATTCGTTCATCCCATTGTTGCCGCTCAATTGCTCGGGACGCGATCCGAACAACCGCGAATCGTCCGCCACTGCCGTGCTCCGTCAAAACAGTTCGCAGCTCGGGAGGATGCCGTAGCCGGCACGGTACAAACGAAACCCCGCACACACAAAGCCTCTGCTGGACATCCAGAACAAACGATTCAGTCAGGCTCCCGCGAAGCAGTTTGAAAAAAATCCCGAATGAAACCCGATCCTTGCTGGCCAATAGAACGGGTTCGTCGTTTGTGTCTGCGGAATTGCGTTGCTGTCACCTGGTGGGGAGAATCCTTCCCGGTGCCCTAGTATGGCCTTAATCCTGGCGCGAAAATAAGCAACACCAAACAAACTAAGCCGCATGAGAACGATCGTTCTGGTAGGGATGCTTTTGATTCTCTCGGGAAAGGGGAGCCCTGCGTTGTTCACTTCAATTCCATCTGTGCTTATGATGTTTTAAGGCAATGTTTTAGGACCATTTCATAGTAATTATGTTAATTTTTTTGTTAATTTTTTTTTCAAATATAAGATATTTAAGCACAATTTAAAATGGTTTAAAGTTGTCAAGTTGTAAATATCTTTATCATAAACTTAACTAATTTGGAATCAATCGCGCTTCAAAGCTTAATATCATTAACGTGTTCAATGGAATAAATTAAAAAAGACATTCAATATCATTTGGGTTATTAGAACCGCTAATACATTCAATATTTTTGTACCACAGGCATCTATTATTTCACGCCACTGCAACACCCCACAGTATGGTAACATTTTGCTCATCAAACCCACCATTCCCTATGGGACACACTTCCTTATTTTGCTCTGTTGATACACAAACTAATTTGCGTCGTTCATTCTTCTCACACATTCTTCTTACACATTAGGAAAAAAAAACGACGCGGATCCAGTTGCACGTACGCCGCTGCGTCACAGTGTGACATCAACATGATACCATAATTCGCCCATCCTCCTCCCGAGGAGGTAATTTTACCATCATCAATTATGCTCTCCGGGTGTGAGTGAGCGGAAAAAACACTAACCATTATCGAAAGGTCGAACAATGCTTACCCGCCAGCTTACTGCCCCGGAGGCTTGTTTCAACACGCACTGGATGCGCCTCTAGAGTCGCAGCTCGCAGCAACCACAAACAAGCTGGCCGCCAGCTTCTCTACGCGCAAAATGGCCCCTTTTCTGCTTCCACCGGCGCAACCAAACACCGCTCGGGTTGTAATTTCAAACCGCAAAACATTGTGACTACGGTGCCGCAAACTTACCCGCCCGTTTCGGAGCGCGAATCGCCCCGGAGGCATTCCGGGCAGGATCTGCTCCCTGCTAGCCGAGGGCAAGGTCTGCCAGCATTTCAAATTTCTCCGCAACACCATTCATTAGCTGATAAGCCTGTCGGGGTTGCGTACTATGTTTTGCTATTGGTCCAATTTCCCTGCTTCCCGACACCACCACCGGATGAGCTCGGTTCGGTGGTTAGCTGCTGGCCAATTGCATCCGATTGCGCCAGATGAGATGAAACCGGAGTTCAAAGTTCTTAGGAAATCCCCACGAAATTGGACCTCCGCAAACAAGGTTCGCCAAAACATGCGCTGCCGGAAGATTATCCTGGACTTCCTGGCCACAAATCCGCTGCGGAATTGTGGACTCGGCGCGGAAAGATCTTATGGACGAACGTCCGACGCGTCGATGCTTATCGCTGAGCGAACGACCATCTACGGGGAAAAAAGGGAATCAGATCGACTTCGTAAATGGATCGTGAACAAGCGCCAACGGGCCGCGATGATTATCTCACGGTCATAACCACAGCGCAACGACGATGGCACGCTTTTTTACGTCGATGTGAGCACGTTGAACATTCATTGCAGTTTCGATGTGCGAACCATATCCGACGCGTTTGCACGTGTCACGGCGTCAACTGCCATCGACGGGATTGACTTTGGCAAATGATCTATCACCATTTCTAGCTGGAACTGATGCACAACAAATAACAATAAATAGTGCGTTCGGACGATGCACACGACTGCGTCTGAAAGGTCGTAACAGATGTCTGGGATTGGAGATATCAATAAGATATGGCTGGTGCAGCAGGGTGTACACATGCTGTCTGGTTGGCATGGCAACAAGAAGAATCAAGTTAGTGAGAAATCTATATGTTTTTGGATTATTCCTTACATAAATCTGATTTTCACGAAATTATGTACAAGTTTCAAGCGTATAGAATTGTACATCAAAACCTAACATGAATATAAGCATAGAGATCCTCAATTTCAAATATTAAAGATAAATTTGTTAATATTTTTATAGGATTAAAATATGTGTTTGCGTGCTGGCCTGCTGCGCACTGACTCACAGTAAGAAATATGTAAATTCTATCATCATGATCGATATCATTCTCGCGGACACTTGTTCTACAGCTCAGCAAGAAGCCACGATCGATCAGCGCAAGATCGATGAGGATACTGAAAGCACACCACGCTGAATAAACAAACACCGGCTCGACCGTACACATCGGGGAGTGAAATCGATCAAGCACGACAAAGCAATGCGCACAATAACGTCTTCACTCGTCTTGAGAGCATCCTCGCCAGCGACTGATCACTTCCAGCCAAGTCCTTCCGCGAATACCGAAACTCACCATGCCACGGCAGTGAGGTGCCACACTCCGATCGAGCACACAGTTTGATATCTGTTTCGCATTCATCATACTCATCCCCAGACCAGACGCCCAGTGATCTTCTACCTTGCCTTATTCGGTGAGATGATTCTCGATAACTACCAGCTAACTCGGTGCTCCGCAGCAAACAAACGGTGCAACCTATGGCGCGAAGTCTCCCGCGGGACATCATGCGGCGTTCAGTTCGGTCCAGGAACAAGCACCACTCCAGGCGTGCTTCTGGGAGAGCCTCGGGCCAGCACCATAAACCTGTCGCACCCTGCACTGTGGCATTCGTTCGAAACTGGAAACGTTCGAAACGACGACGACGACAGCGTCCTAATATGAATGAAGGATTCATCATCCGCTTGTCAAAACTATCCATTGTTTTGTCTCTTTCCTTCAATCAACAGAAGCGTAGCGAGTGTCTTCTTCGGAAAGACGAGAGACACGCGAAGAGGACGGGCACGATGTCACCTCGCGTCACAGGAGGCCTCCGTTCCGGGTGACGTTCTGTTCGACGGGGGGTTGCCCAGTTTGCCCACTTTCACCCAAATAAACATAGAATTCGGCCGGCAGCTCCCGGGGATGACCCACGGGTTTTGTTTACCCTACCGCCCGTGGCTTAGGCATTCCTCTCTTGGCTACCAGGCGCGAGATTCTGCTGCGAGTGATAAGGAAATCTGTTCCCGAAGTTGCGAAGCTGCTGCATGCAAATTGGTGTCTCAGCTCCGGGACAGCCGGGTGGTCGATGGCAGTGTTCCAGGGAAGCTCGTCTCCAACGGTGAAGGCGTGTGGCCGGACGGCATCCAGGACACGTTCCGAAGCATACTGCGTTGAGCTGTAAACCGGGACGTTGACACAGAGAGCAGAGTGCACTGTTCTAGCCAGACCACCAAGTAAACAACTACGAGGTTTTATTAGTCGAGAAGCACACTGCTTCTGTTTATGATTCAGTTTTACTACCCATGTGAAATATGGCGTATCTTTCCTTTTTTCAAGGTCACCCTACACTCTCTTTTAGAGGAAGTGTAAAACGCATCAGAAACTGTCACGATTTGCAACTCTGTTGCTGCAGCATTCCCACAAAACAGCGTACGTTAGCGAAATTTGAGTCCGTCATCCATTCTACACTCCAAATCGTTATCGAGATCAGATTTGCATCAGGAATCAGGATCAAGCAGGCTGACAATAAACAATGGCATTACATAAATCAGAAACAATTAGAATAAACTTGTTGGCTACGAGGGATGCCGAACACATTGTAGCACATTGTACACGATAGTGATTTTCATTCCGCGCACAAACTGCTGTAATTCGATCTCGCAGGAGAGAATGCGACAAACATTACCCGGTTGGACTGGAATGGAAGGGACACGCCGGGAGGGGATTATGGTCGACGCAATCGATACACAACAAACGGAACTATTCAATCCATTTCACTGCTCGGCCCAGTTTTATCAATTGCACAGATCACGAAACCATTGTTCCACCATGCGAACCAACCCTCCTGTGGATACTTTTAAATGGAAAATCGCGACTGTTTCCATATGTTACCGAGATTCAAGAAACGTACAAAACGGATCGAAATCTTCGATAAATAAAATATTTCAGTATAAAACCCTCCATATGAAAATTAATGAAAACCTGTATGAAGAAATGTTTTGTAGACGAGAGTTGCATGCTCAAAAAAGTTTCTGACCAGGTTGGAGATGCTGGGTATCGATCCCAGTACCTCTCACATGCTAAGCGAGCGCTCTACCATCTGAGCTACATCCCCTGTTAAGAAGACTTGCGTTAAAACTCATCGATATTTCAATTTTGAAAAGAACTTTCACTCATTACATATTCTTTTAGCAATCACACTGATGACAAGTTTTCCAAACAATTACTTTATTAGTAAAACTTCAGTTAAAACCTCTTTCTACATAAATTTTAACTTCTTAACGGAAAAATAACATTCTGCTTACAAAGTGATACATTGTATAAAACCATAAACCATTCCGAATTCTCCTGGACATATATTTCTCCCAATCGCACAACAATGGCTCCTTCGCTGATACCTTTCCCATTAGGAGCGCTATTTCATGGTCATGCAACCCCTCGAAACCCCTCGGATTAGCGACCCAGGCACCGATAAACTAGGCCCGATTGAAATCCGATATCGGTGCAATTGTTTGTTTTTGTCCACTGGCTACCGATTCCGTCGCACCCCTATTTTCGTCACCAGCAACAAGCTCCTGTCGGGTGTGCGCAACCGGGAGCAATCGGGGGAAAACGGCAGAACACCACCCGTAATCAGCTACTTTGAATCAAATTTATATTTATTATTCTAACGACCGTCGTTGAGCTGCCGCACTCGAAATGTCAACAGGATAAGATAACGCTGACTTCGGTCAACGGGTGCTACCATCCCGGCGTAACAACGGCGTCTTTCCGCAACCGAAAAATTACAAATTAATAACAAATGTTAACCCCGGATGAGTACACTGTCATCCTGCAGGCAAAAACTCGTTCCGGAAGCAGCAGCATCCTCCAACAAAACGCCGGTTCCGGATCTGGAAGTACGGCGGCCTGCTGGCGCCCCAGTACCGGGTATGCGCGGCATATGTCCTTTGTGGTCCTTTCGTGTGCGCGTTCGTTCGTTCGGGTGACACAATTCGGCAAAACATGAAAGCGACATCCGATTCGAACACAGCGGCAATGGTAAAAAGTATCACGTTTCGGACGGGAAAACATTTCTATTTCCTCGTGTGACCGTGCCGAGCCGACAATCCGTTCGCAATACGATTTCAAATTGCACGCGAGCGTTCTGTGCGGTAGGAAGAAAGTATGGTGAGCAAGAAAAAAAACAAGGCGTTGTATTTTTTAACCGATGTTTTCCATCACACGCACCAAATAATTTGATATTTTATCGTTACGTGATGAGAGAATATCCTTACTTTGTGTCTTCTCATAAATCATCTGTAGCTGTATGAAGTATGAAAAAAAATGTAATGAGTTGTTGTACTTATCGTCAAGATCTTAGCAAAGATTAGAATGTTTCAAACATACTCTTCAAGGTATTAAAATGCTCTCTATTCATCCATATTTTAACTCATTACAAGACCATTGTTAGTTTTTTTTAATACAATCCTGCCATAGATCCACTGTAAAACCTAAATCTCTCTCGGAAGAAATTCCTCACATACGAAGCTTACACAACAGTCGGAGTTTCATTCCAACGACTGCAACAAAACCGATTAGAAAAAATCTTCATTCTCCATCGACCACAGCGATCCTGATGGTACAAAAACATTGTAAACGATCGTTTTACAACCACATCTCCCTTCACCAGCTCTCGTTCGCAGGACACTCTAAGCAAACAGAAACATCTATTTTTATTAGCCAGTGCAGGACCGAACGCAGGACACACGTCACAGCATGGTTCTCAAATATCGTGTAAGCGTCCTTCCGGTCCTCACCTTCGCTGTCAAGCTGACGTACGAGAACCCGGGGGTTTTATGGTGGGGTCACTAACAATCGATATGTTAAGGCACACCTCAGGACGAAACGGAAGACTGCAACAAAGACCAGACTTCCAAACACGATGCAAACTACAATCCGTCCTGGAATTTCGATCCTCATAAAATTCCTTTCACCACTGCAGTGGTGCAAAATTTTGAACTTTATGATCGCTTTTTGTCGTGTGTTGGAGGAAACAAGAGTATTCTCACCTCCTCTCGGTTTCGCTCTGTTTCCAAATAATCCAATACATTGCACCGTACGGCACCGTCAAAGCAAGGCTTATAATCGGGCCCGTTGCTATGGTAATTTAACGTGAAAAGAACGCTTTCAAGCGCTAAGATGCTGCGTTTTCAATAAGGCACATACCGGTCCGTGGTGGAAGCAAAAAACAACCATCAGCACATCAGAGAGGTGGAATGTCTGTTTTCTTATGAACGATCATCTGTCATTTTGAACAAACAAACACGCGTAAACAAATTCCCATCGTAATGGTGCAGATTATGAGAGGCCCCTACTAAGGGCACTATGCATTCACTTTGAGCCCCATTTCTGGGCACATCTTTTCGAACGGCCGAAAACCGAAGACGACGCTCCACATATGAAGAAGTGACAATCTGTTTAACCTTACGCCCGCAAGCAGCAAGCTAACACCGCCGTAAAGAAAAATGATGATTGAAACATCAAACAGGCTCAGGTCCGCGCTCAGGTCGTTATTTTACTCTGCTCAGCTCTGTAGAGGGTGAAAAAAACCTCTGTCGACAACAAACGACGAATTGAGAAATTGAAATAAAAACGCCATATATTATGACACATCGCTATTGTTCGGTGTAATATTTATGGTGTGTAATTTATCTTTTTCCTCCCAACGCTCACCCACTGCCCGGCTCACCTTTTTTGTCGACCCGCGGGCTGTTGACTTTTATTGATAAGTGTACGGGTGTCTCGTCTCGTCGTTCGTCCCGATTGTTATGATGCGACGGATCGCGTCGATGGGCGAGATGCGCGTGAAGCGAAGAAACGAATCCGTCTTTTCAGCGGTTCTGCCTCAAAGCAGCGCACAGCATGAAGCATCCCCAGCCCGTCCAGCCCATTCCCCCAACAGGCTGGGAATGCAACAGGTTGCCGTGGAGACGACGGCTCTTTATGGGAATGCACATCCGTCCCTGAAAGCCGATTTCAGGTCTGATTTATGGGACCGATGAATGTAATTAGATTTCCTTCCCCATACAAAGCGCGGCTTTTTAGGCGCGGGGAATTATGATTTTTTTCTTCTTCTGTTGACGAAGACAAATAGAATTCCAGGAGCGGACGATGAAACGGGTCGTAACCTATGTTACGACTCCGCGGGAAGAAGATGTTCGATTCGCTGCGCCCACAGAGACCGTTTAGGTTGACGATAAATTCCGGCGAACCTTTGCTCCCGATCATCAAATTAATCAATCGCTTTCAATTTCGGTAGTATAAAATCAACAGGCCATTTGTTAAAGCTTCCATGAACATGTTAAAGCATTATGAGAGCCGAACAGTGTATCATTCGGCTTCTTAAATTAATAATTGAGGTGTGGAAGATGAGTTGTATGCTTCTTTACGACCAATAACGTTCAAATCTCCCAGAAAGCAGGCAGCATAATGGTAAGACCTTAAAGACTTATCTTCTTTTTTTCAATTTCCTAGAGCTTGTACTATCAATTAGTCAATTTTATTAATACAGTAAGTTATTAATAACCCAGTCAAATAAGAAATAATTGTTCAGATTTATTTGGAAACGGTTTTACTTAACAGATTCCTTTCGTGATTGTTATGTTCAACATTTCTGAATAAAATAAAATAACGAAAATGTCCAATAGAATATGAAATTGAGACAAAACATAGTGCAAGTGTCCTACTGATACATTTGTGAAACATGTTGTCAAGATGTTAAACTAAATATCAATTTTGCCTCATAATCTTGACCATCAGTTACAAATATTGCTTAAAAATATTGAACGAAACTTCTCCTTCTCAGAAATTGAAACGTCTATACAATAGTCAATTCTCCTACTGCTTCGGTTCATAAACTTTGCACGTGTTCCAAAGCACGCAAAACATTCAATCATCCTCTTGTCAACCATTGCAAATCGAAAGCAGCCATCTTCTCTCTCTGGAAGCATTAAGTTGTGCGTCAAAAATTGCTCTGGAACGCATCCAACGGCGGTAGCAATGGCAAGCACCCGGATAGCTCAACCGGGAGTAGCATTTTATGTCCGCAACAGAAACTCAAGACGACGGCCCAATCATCCCGTGCTCAATCATGTGTCTCAACAAATCAGTTCCCCCTTCAATTCCCGAGCTCGACGGACACCGGCGGACACCGCGCAGAAACAAAGCGGAAAGCAAACCACAGCGTCGTCGGTTCGGAAGCTGCATTCACGTTTTGCACACCTCCGCCTTCGTGATGTAGATGTCGAATGCGATGCCGTTTTGCATTTGGCACCGGGTGGGCGCATCCTGTTTGCACACCGCGCGCCCCGGCAACTGCGAAAAGCGATGTATATTAGCAAATGGGAGAGACAAAACAGAACCCCCGGTCGGAGCGAACGGACCGGGCGTATTATCATGCAAATGCAGCTGAATCGATCGATCGATCTCATTCCAACCGGGGAGGAAGATCCGTCCGGTGACAGGCACACAAATACAAACAGCCGGGCAGCCTCTGCCCGGTGAGCGAAACGTCATCGAGTCGACTAATCCATGTGTGATGGACGTCAAGGAGGATGTTGCGGTCGAGAATGGCAGGCTGCTCACTTTCATGCTGCTGCTTAGAATCCACGAATGGAGACAAGCTTTGAAACAGTTTAAAGCAATGCAAAAACGGTTCTCGAAGACACGGTCCGGTTTGACATTCACGGTGCAACGGAGAAGGCGATCGGTTTGCTAATTATCTCTCGTTCTCGCTCGTCCTCACAGCCGGAGAGCCGGAGAATGAAGATGTTGCTCAAATCCCACCGGGATCCGGGACCCGTTGAAGGCACGGGCGTTCTGCAGCGTTCCCTCGAGGGCTCGAAGTTCTCGGTAGCAGCGAATTGTTTACCTGTCATGTCAATGCAAATTGCCAACGGTTTCAGCCGACCGGCGACCGATGATTGAGCGATCTCTGGTGCGGTCGCGACGCAAAACGATCGTCCGGAACGTCCTCTGCCGATCGGTCTGCTGTGATGAGTGCGGGTTGCAATATTTGTAATATTAATTTCAGTTTTAATCATATATTTCCCATCCGGAGCCAGATGTAGCGAAATTACCGCCCAAAAAGTAGACACTATTTGTTAGGCGCTCATGACAGCTTCCGGCCTCCAGCTCACCCGTACAATCAACTGCGTACTATATTTACCATAGCTCTTTCTTTCATTTCTCCCGCAGCGACCTTTCATTCGCTCGGCCGATCGATCGATCGCGGCTGCGGGTTCCCTTTGATCTTTTTGGCGGCGGTAGCGTTCATTGATCGTACGCGATCGGCATTTATTTGGGAGTTCAATTGAATTCCACGTTTCTTCAGGTCGATAATTAATGAGCATAGGAATAATGAAGAGACAAACTTTTGGCATCTTATAGCATTTTTATAATGTTGCTTCAAAGTAATTCAAGAAGAGAATTCTAGTTAGTAATTCATTGCACATATTATTTTTGGAAGCAGATGACGCAAGATACCACCTTGGTGGTATCTGAAGAAGACAATAATTTAATAACCATGAGAGAGTTCCTCGTCACATCTTTCATTCTCCGAATACCCAATCACACGGCCCTGCACCTGAAACCATCACTCTGTTTTTCTCCCAAATCTCAAATTCTCAACTCTTCACACCGTAAAGGCGCCATTACAAAGGCATAAAACCGCGCCGCCATCGTCGGTAATTATCAATATTTTCACAACAACGTAAACCCATTCAAAGGGTGGCACGGAGGGCCGGTTCGATGCGCAACATTCGGCGGCAACAGCCGCGTTCGTACCATCTCATTCAAATGCTACCCCGTTGAAAAACCGACCAGCATCTTCCAATCTTCACAAGAAAGACTCCGAAATCTGCTCCCCTCGGGCCGCCTTCATCGGACGGTAGTTGAAGAAAAAGTTGCTTCTCAGTCCAACATTACTGCTATGTGTATTGTACGCCTGTGTGTTTCTGTGCGTCTACTTCGGTGTGCCGCAAAGAATGACCGCTCACTAATTTGTGGAGCAAATGTTGGCCACCGACCGTCCGTGTACCGGTTGCCCACGGTTTCGGTATCGAAATGATCCGTTCGGTTGCGTTTGCGTTTCCCGCAGCGCGGTGATCGCCACCCCCGTTTCGAGGGGGCGCTCCTTTTGATTTTTCCCGTCCCGACCGCTAGGTTTCATTCAAAACCAGCACATTCAAATTGAAGCACAATGGAAAATTACCACCGAAGAGAGCCCCGAAGAGCAGGAAGAGAAGCGCGAACCCGCGATGGCTGACAGGCGATATAACAGAAAATTACAGACCGAAAGTGTTATACGCCATTTTCAAAACATTAATGCCATATAACAACAAAAAGATGCTGAAGCAAAACAACCGCAACCCGGTGGTTGAGTGTGTGTGTCTGTGTTTTTTTTCTTTCTGCTGCGAGCGAATGCGATGCTGACAATCTGTAATCTAGCGCAATCTGCCGCCGACCCGCGACGATGGCCAACGGTAGAAAGCAGGCACGTACGCCTACCGGTGCCCGAAGAAGCGGACCATTGACCGGTATCGATACACACCGCGTGGATGTGACGCACTATTAGGTGCGCGGGATGGTTCATTAAGTAATGGATCTTATGATTAGGACCAAAAACTCACCCAATGGCTTACTGCTGCTACTGCTGCTGCTGCTGTTGCGGGATAAGTTGGCAATAAGTTCACCCGCGCGATCTATCAACATTCCGTTTTCATCAATGAAGTGGCGTTGCGGGGAGTTGTGAAAGGTGTTGCGAGTACGCGATTACAAGAAAGCAGAGGCAAAATACCACGGTGTGCCGTACCCGATCGAGCAAGCGTATATTTGAAAGAGTTAATAGCACAGATCCAAGTATACTAAACGATTAGTGCATCCACCTCCCGCTGGAGGGACTGTGACAGCGATCGCCTCTCTTGCTTTCCACCAGATGGCGCCCGTGCAACGAAAATCCTCCAATTCTTCTGAAATTACTCGCTCCGCTCAATTAATGCTGCCGCACACTTTCCCCTCCCGATGGGGCAATACATTCACCACCCGACATACGAACGCCTCCGTCAACAACAGATACGTCCTCCGCCATTTCGGATAATTGTCGAAAGCTACGCCACTAATGATAGTGAGTTATGACACGGCAGCCACCAGACTGGGAATGTGCAGCAGCGGAGAAAATGTTGCTTTTTCCTCGAGCCTCGGGTGCACTAATTAGCACCCGGACGGGCTTGCATAAACATCGAACATTATGTGTGGTATATTTTTTTGTGCCGACCCTACCCTGCCGGTTCTATGGCTATTATTTGGGTACCAATTTGTTTCCAACACCTCCGCGCGATTGCGGCACACTCTGGAGTGTGGTCATTTGCGGATTTTCCAATGTCGCTGTCGATGTCTGGTGGGTTGATTTATATTATTACCTTCGCTGGCTCACTGGTGTGCTGGCTGGCTTGTAGTCTCTATTTCGACAGCTGCTCAAGGCGCGGACAAATTGGACAAACATGGTGTGGCATGAGAAACCCGATGGCATAGTCAACGCGGTGGCATTGCAGGTGGTGTTGCAAATCTCGAACAGCGATGTTACAAGATTGAAATGTGACAAGGAGTGTTATTACTCAGAGTTCGTCAGAGTAAACTTTTGAGGTTAGGAGTATGCCCAAGATAAATGAAGTTGACCAGTATAAGATATAGGGAGTTATATACTGACTATCCTAAGAGTGTAAGAGATGCTTGGCGACTTTTGAACGATGAGCTACATGTCTTCTTGACAAGTCTTCAAGTTTGTTCTATTAATGTTTTAGACTCGAAAAACTATTCCTCTTTTCTGCTCTACTATGTGTGGAATAGAAATCACCTTGTTGAGCAAACAGCTTCAAGTGTTTCCCAACGCTCCGGCGCAGCATCTCACAGCAAACTCCAAGTGCTTTCCCATCGCTGACGTCCAACCGTGATGCATCTTGCATCTCCTTATATCCTCCATGGTGCGATAACTCGAACAACACACACAAAATTTCCCATGCACAGCTCTACTAACAAAAAAACTTGGGCAACGTTTAATTGTCGAACCGTGTGGATCGACTTTAAAAGAAAAAAACCCTCTCCATTCTCGATCGACTTGGTTCGTTTGGTTCGATTTTCATTCCACAGTTTCCCAGGAAACTACTCATCCACGACCTCCCACCGGGCAGCGGTGTCGTGGACCAATAAAAACCACTTAAGCGCCCGAAGAACGATACCGAATCGATATCGGAGCGTCGACACACCGACTAATCACACGCACACGCACATATCGGCTTCCCAGATTCCTACCCCCCTGCTGGGGTCTCCCTAGCGTGCCCTAAAGTCAGGGAAATGTGCTTTCCCCCAGGCACGCGAAGGGTTCGACGCAGCAGGGACACCCTCTTCCGGTGATCCTTGATTTGCTTCCCGATCGTTTTTTTCTTCTTCCTGTGTGTATCGCTCAAGTGTTGACAAAACCAATTGACTTCTCAACGACACGCTCCGGCCACGACGGTTGGTGCGCGACTTTAAGTCGCTCCTGGAAGAGGTTGCGCGCTATTGTTTGCTGCGGGCCTCCTGAAGTCCTCCTGAAGAGAGTGTCTCTCCTGATGCGAATAATAAATGCATATTTAACAAACTCCTGTCACTTTTCCTATTTTCAATTCCCATTTTAATTGAAATAAAATTATCAATATTATAGCCAGGTCCCTAATTTGCAGCTTCCACTATCAGCGTAAACCCCATGATTAGGTTGCCGCTTTGTTGAGCTCAAGTCACAGCCAGCGTCACCGTTCACCGTTGGCCTACTATAATTAACCGATCAAAACCGTGTGCCGAGCCGCGAAAGGAAGCAACTCGCTCGTTTGACGTCGGCCAAACGTGTCGATAATTTTGGGACGATTTCGGGTCGAGTTGCAGAAAAAAAAACAAGAAGCAAAACGCTATAATTTACACGCGGTGCACGCGGCGCTTTGTGTGATGGTTCGAGCCGAGTTGCCTCGCCTTTCTCCCGGTCGATCCTTTCACGTGTGAGCGTTCTCGAGCGACCCGGAAGGTGGCAAACGGGCGGCCACCGCCAAAGGCCACAAAACAATAGCAACATACTTCACCGCACTTGGCTTCCCATTTTGAATCCTGCCACTTTTCGACCATGGATACATGGCCCAACAACAAAAGGGGGCCGACGCTGCCGTCCAACCATGATTCTATCGGGGCTGGCTTCCGAAAAGGTGTTTATTTATGCACCCAACCGGATGACGGTGGCGACGCCACGAGACAATGGCGAAACTTTTTGGAGAGAGGGGGAGCGAGAGAGAAGGAGAGCTGTAGACTGGATACCAGGCTGAAGAAGAGGAGGCAGTGGCGATAAAAAAAACGTAAAGTCACAGTCCCAGAAGCGCCGGGCTCCTGTGGGATCGTTCGATTCGCCTTGACTTGACTTTGTAAGCGCGGTAAACGCGCGCCGTCATCTTGTTTAATTCGCACCTGGTACTTATCTATGATTTTTCCTAAAGTTTTGTTTACCTAAACGTGTTATTAGTCGCCGCCGCGTGGTTTGTTTTTGTCAGCGGTCAGTGGTGTCGGTCAGGCGCAGTCTTTTGGCCTTTACGCGGCTTTATTTTCGTATTGTTTTATATTATACCCGGGCACATAAGTGAATGGAGCTATAAATACGATCTGCATCATGATTGTGTCGAAGGAAAGAACCGCATAAATTACGTTCGGTAGCCGTTGGAATGAAGGAAACGGCTGCTTAGCAGCTGCAATAGACGCTTGGAGTCGCTTGCTGCTTCGTACTTGGTTTTATGTGAGGAAATAAGCCAACCTGGTATGAGTTTGTTTTATGGTGTGATTGGTAGAAGCTTGGGCCCTTTAATCTATGATGCAGACGACATAAGTTCGACCCCAGTTACAGACATTTTCTTTTCTAGGAAAAGGTTTCGATTATAAAGAGATGCTGAAATCATTTTCAATTCTTCATTTTCAAAATATATTGGGTTTAAGACATGGAAAAGTCGTTTCTCTTCTGCTTTGAGTTTTTAGGATATTAAAATAAATATAGTTAAATAAATTTCACAATAACGTGAATATCATTTACAGTAACCTCGATTTTATTTTAAACTCAAAAGTCTTCGTGCTATATCTAAGTCAAGCACACACAATAGTACTCATCAACGATTGATTTCTACTCAATCGTTCGGTTTAAAAACTCTTCGACTAATTATCCTCTAGAAATGCTCACAAGGACTTCTTCATCACCTAATTGAACGTTTTAAACATCTTTTCAGCCAGCAACAACTATTGACAAGCCCATTCTGTCAGTCCCAGTCGAGAGCAGGACGCATCACTCCGCCATCGCTCTACCGAAGGAAAGGTTCCGGTCTCCCGAACGACGTTCAACATCACCCGAGGGGAGAGCGTTACAGAATTAAAACATTATTGTGCGACAGTACGCACATAAATCAAGTGCCATAATTCGATTAAAGTCGACCGGTGTGCGAGGGTAACGAAGGGCCTACCCCTAAGCCCATTCCTCCATCGCGATCGGTTTCGGATCCGGCAACGGTCGGATGGATGGATGGATGGTTTTTCGAACACACCGGATCGGGCTCTCTTCCGGGCCAACTGGTTGCCGGGAAAACGTTTGTAATTGACGGCTTCGGAAGCAAACATTACCGAATTAGGATGGAAGCCGTGCGTTTTTCCCCCTTCGTTCCGCGCCGAGGCACCGCGCGAGGCGAACGGAATGGCGAACGGAAGAGACACTCCTCTATTTTACACCACTTAGGGAAGGGCTACACGGTCACCCCGATCTCGGTGCGAGCAAAGGATTTCATCGGGCGCCGGGGACAGGAAAAGCAGCGTGTGTTTTTCCGTTTCTGACAGCGACGACTTTCAATATTGATATTGAACAAATTTCAACCACGCACCAGTTGCCGTTGCGTGCGATCGTTCACGCGGTATTGGCTTCGAGTTTGCTTTTGCGCGCGTCATTGGATGGTAATTAATTTTGAGCGAAGCGTTCGCCGATTAAGGGAATATTCGGAAGGAACAAAATCGGCTATGGAATATTTCTCGCGTGATACAAAAGACCCAGCCTGGATTTGATTTATTCCGTCAGGCAAAAATGCAACCGAAAACAACAATAACAGACACCCGAAATGACAGCCCGGTGTCATATGGGTTGGTGACTTTTCAAAGCGAGCCAAAACTGTCCATCACATCCTTCACCAATGCGTGCGTGTGACCAACGCGTCACTTTTTTCTGCTCCCAGCAACGTGCGTGCGTACATATGACATTCATTATTTTTTTTCTCCAGCCAAAAACGAAGGGCTTGGCCATCCTTCGAGCGATCGCAGCACACCCAATACGACTGCAAGGGTATCGAACAACAAAAAAAACCCTTTAAGCCTCGCTTCTCCCGAACGGTATGGTGCGCTTATGTCGGTCCCGGCTGTCAACCAGAACGGATCGCGGCCACTTCAAAAAGCAAACAAATATTCATAAATTGTTCGCGGCCAAAGAAAACCCCCCCGGAACCGCCGGATTAATGAAAGAAAAACGTATACCTGGGAAAGCGTACGCTTCCAGTCGCGGTCGGGCAGGAGAGTTGCTTTCGAATTCATTACGAATGAAAACATGCATCCTTTCCCATTGCCCAGGGCCTCCAGGTGACAACGGCAGCCAACGGACGAAGGACGAAGGGAAAGCTAATAAGTGTGAAAATTTGTGTACGCTCGGTTTCACTTCTACTGAGTGCTTGGAAAATCTGTATCGTTTCTTCCTACTTTTTCATGCTCCGGAAGAGAAAAGGTAGGTGTTGAGGATACGAACATGATATGCAAGTGGGTTTATATGCCTGCTGGATGTGCATGCTTACCGCGGATGTGATTGAAGTGTTGATTTGTCCTGCATCCTTCGTTCCAGGTTGAAAATGTAAACCCGCTACGCGTTGAGAACCCTTGCGATATGCGAAATGAAGTGGGCCGTGAGCGTGTGAATCTTGTGGTAATTTTGCTGTTTTTGCTGCTGAAAACAATCTTAATTGTGTGTGAAGGTTATCACACAATTTCAATTATGTTATTTGGAAGGTAGTTTCAAAACCAGAAATCCTATTCTTAAGCTACGGTATCTTTGTAGTAGCTCATAGTACACGACATTGAGGTGGTCCCCCCATATAATGTGTATTTGAGATATTATTAAATTAAAATTATATAAATAGCCTTCTTTACCTATAAATAAGATGGTTCATATTAGAATAGTTTCATAATAAAATGACGAAAATATTTCAATTCATACTACTCAACATAGTGGTGCTCCCACCATTAAAAGGCTGAAAGTAAGTTCGATAAAAAAACGCTCTAAAAATCATTCTTCATAACTCAATTTCATTGCTCATTTACTCGATTTACATTACACCAAACAAGCACCAATTATCATGCGATGTGCTCAAACCAATCCACATCATTAAGCGGCACGATTAAATGAACGTGACTTAATAAAACCAACCACTCACAACCGGACACTCTCGCCTGTGAACCGTTTACAGTCCATTCTCGTTCCTCTCCAGCGTAACGAATTAAAGATCACGTTCCCGCATTCCAGCTCTATTGCCGTTTTGTCACACACACCCGGAATGTCAACTCGAAACATCATAATGCTCTAATCGTTTCCCTGCGAAGGACCGCTCCAATAGCGGCCGGCTCAGAATCCGGCTCCGGCAAGCGGATTTGCGGTTCCTTAGAAGCTGTCGCACCGGTCGAAAGAAAGCACACCACAATCGGAACGCCGGCCGGGCACAACAATATTAATGAAAAGTCAATAAATTATTTCATTCTTGCGGCTTCCTGGGACTTCGTTTGATCTGCTGGTTCCACTGTTGACGCGAAATAGGCAAACTCACCTTCTGGGTGCCGTTTTCGCTCTCTCCCGCTTCGACCCGTGCTGGCTTCTTGTTAACAAATCACATACAATATGATGGTCTGTTTCGTTTTTTTTTATTTGGTATGTGTGTGTGTTTGTGTATAAAATTAACCGATCATGTTGGAGAGCGAGAGACATCGAAAGGTAGACAATCTGGTTGACACAGGAATGGAGAAAAAAAAGCCCACAATCAACTAGATCTCAACAGTTGTTCCTGCCACGGATGTTCGGAGACGTTTTGGCGACACTCCGGCACGAAGATCGTCGAAAAGGAAGCGTCGAGAAACGTACAACTCAAGCGCAAGAAGCAACGAAAGACACACATTTTTTACGCTGTGAGACATTTCCTGTACAATAGGTTTTTTCTCATTTTATTTCTCTTCAACCTGGAACGATTTCATTCTTTCCGCCATTGCTGTGAGTCCTTTCTCACCGTGAGTGAGTCTCGATGCTCACGGCGGGAGATATTGCAGCGTGAGTAGCGTTCCTCACTCACAAGCGCTGGCGCTCGATCCAGCCCAACAAACCTCTCTGTCGGCAAAGTAAAATGCATTCCTCAGAAGCCTTTCTCTCGGGGTCCGATTGATCCCAGTGCGGTGTTTCTGCCTTACCTTTCACCGCTCACATCTCACTCACGAAATCGGCCCCATTGAAGCTTCCGACCTTTCGACACAAATCGAATTGTTCCTCAGCGGGCACAATAGGAAAAAGGATCCTTCAGAGCAGGAGTAAACCGCGCACTTTCATGAGAAGAAATTGAGACCTGCCGCTTGGGCAGAGCACGTTTCCCGAAGGAAAAGTCACCTTAGTCGGCATCTTTGAACGTTCCTGCAGCAACAACAAACAATGATAAGCTACCCGGCACAGGTCCCACTCAGGCAGGACACGCACGCTCGCTAAACGCAGTGGCAGGTTCGTAAAGGACTGCGCACGTCACTGGGAGCATGTTTTGTTTGTTTAGCATTAGGATGCGATACGTTTCAATACGTTTCGCCGGTGGGAAAGTTCGTTCGTGGAGAAAGTCAGTCGGTGTATGATTTTAATCACGATTCCTTTGCCGAGGACATTACGATGATACCGAGCCCTATGGTGGAGTGTTTTGAAAAGGGATAAATGACTCATCATAAAGAAAATCATCACGATACGTTGATGTTAATGACTTTTATTTTATTTGCTCCGAACATAAATCTGTGCCTCTTTGGGAGAAATGGAAGCAAGGACCTTTCCCACGAGTTTTGGTCAATGAAGCGAATCTGTGAATCGGACATTTTGTGAATGACATTGTTCAAAGGCGCACGAACAATCTTTCCTTTATTCTGATTGAAAATCGTACATCTGTTTGTGCTCTATGTTTAGGATACTATTGAAGTTTTCATAGATTCTTGGATATTATTGAAGTTTCCATTAGAACGTCTTTTTTAATAAATCATGGATCATTATAATTTTATAATTACTTTTAATGAACTCTTTATATTACAGACCCATATTTAATTCTTCAGCAGATTAGTTTTAAAAAGATTTTAAACCTATCATCTGGCTTTTAACCCCAAAGAGCTCTCAATCGCTAAACAAAGGGCGCAAATTTGAATAGTTAATAATTTACGGTAATCCTTGCTTCAGCTCCCATTTCTACTGTTCCTATCATCACATCGACGGCATCACAACAAAGAGCTTCCATTTACATCACAGGGAACATTACCCAATGTCGGATCGTTGATTAGATTCGTTGATTCCACACAAAGCCACCGAGGCACCCACTCTGGCACCACTCTCGCATTATTAAAACATGAATTCCAACTGTTGCCAAACTGCTCGCATTCACACCCGTCCTCATCACATTCATCACGACAGGGCCAAACGCCCTACCCAAAAGGGCGCCACTCTAAGTGCATTGAAATGGGCTTCGAATGAATGTAACACAGTTTGTCATCATCAGCAGCGGCATCGAAGCTGGTAGGCAAATATTTGTCCATTGCTAATCCACCTCCCTACTCAATCGGTGCCGGGAGGGATCTCATCTCACTGCTCCAGAAACCAGCCCAAAAAGACACCAGGCACCACCACGTGTGCGAGCAGAGTGATTGGACGCAGTGATCGAACCGCGCACCGAGCGGCACAGAGGAACAGCCATTTAAATATGCAAATTAACCTCGAACCGCCATTTATCGCAGTTGTCAAACAAGCAGCATATTTTAGTCAACCCGAGCCTTGGTTGATCCTCCCGAAAAGGGTGTCCGACACGGGGCCTTCGTCTTTTGTTCGTGCCGCGAGTGGTGTGGAGTTGGTTTTTATTGTTGTTTCGCTGAAGAATCGGTCATAATGTATGCCGCTGCTCTCGCTGTCCCTTTCGCTGATTGATGACACCGCGCATCAATGTGTACCAACAACAGCACGCTGGTGCCCAAAGCAGTGTATTCACGAGCGAGGTAATAGGAACAACAGTTCTAAATAATCAATCATTGCGGTAGTTTATGGTGGAAGTAGGAAATTTAGGGGAAAATCGCTCTAAAGACGTCGAACAACGCTAAAATAATGCGCCCAAATTTAAAACACCTACCTAAGCGAATCACCCGAAACGTGTTCCCGTCCAAAACACCGCAGCAAACGAATAGCTGGTAATATTTACGTACGAAATTCGTTCCACCCGGGCGTCCTTTACATCTGCATCAACGCAACCCCTTCGCTATGCGCTCCTTGCGCGGCTCTCCTTCCACCATTGCTTTTCCACCCAGAGTGCCTGTGTGTGTGTGTGCGTATTGGCAGCGAGCGATCTTTTGTATCGGATTTATCGCGGCCATTAAACAAACGAAAACATTCACCCAACGGCACACGCGCTTCGCCCAACATTTCCCAGCGCGCGCGTAATGGAGGTTTTCCCCCTCCGGTTGGCTGTGTTTTATGTAACCATTTCATTTCGGTACACAGGCTAAATCTCTGTAAACTGTCAAACTTCGCACGGCTCGCACCCGGCCGAACATGTTCACCCCGTGGGGGAAAGGTAGGCCGTGCAGCAAACGTAGGCACACACAGTAGGCTGTTCCAGTAGATGGCGAGATCCGAGCCGATGATAAAACGCGACAAAACGTGCAGCTCGGTGGTACACAACGCGAGGAGGGGGCTTGTGTAGCGTTTTGTAGTTGTCGCTAATGAAGAGGTTAGGATTTTTTTCCTTCTTTTTATGTTTGACATTGGATTCTTTCCCCTTCTGGTGTTTTTTTTTTCTTTTTGAAAGAACAACAGTGAAGGAATAGCTAAAGGATTCCTCTAGCTCGGGCAAGGGAGTCGCAACAACTGTTGTAACGTACGATACCGTGGAAAGGAGTTGCAAATAAAGAGAGTAGCTACAGTGACGGACAATTTTTGGACTTTTTTTTCCTTCAGGATGCAAAATTTAATTGATGCGAAATTAGAAAATGGAAGCTATATTTGATGAAACTAATCGATCTGCTCTGGTTTCTTGCTTTTATGCCACTGATGGTGTAGAGAAAGCATTGATTGATTGGAACATTTTAACATTTTTGTGAAGTTTATAAATATATCCGCATCATACTTCACATATTTGCTAAAAATCGTAAGAATTGATATCAACGCTATAAATTTATGGAAAAATTACTTCACTGCTACCAATATTGCTAGAGAGCACTATATCTTACAAATGTTCTGAACTAGGAATGTACGTATTTTCGCTTAATACTTGTCTAGAACAGAAATAAAACATAAACACGTTGTGCCTTTTCCCGCACGTCACTGTCGCTCATTTTAGCAACAGGCTCGGCCGCGCCAATCAAGAGAAGGAACCAAAGAAAAAACAACACCAGTCGGTCACACAATCTGTGCCGATCGCCTGATGTCTGGCGATGGCGATAACATCGTGCCCGCTGTCCTTGTTCGTTCCTGGCGCTTGTGGCAGGACTCGAGCGCGTGAAAAAATCCCTACCCACCCAACAGACACCCGGAATCGGAACCCTTTTCCCGGGTGGTGTCGCCCGGGAATGCAAACGAACGATTACAGCCGTAACTGATTCCATCGAGAATAAACAAAAATAAACACACCGATGGCAGGAACTTCATTTCGTTACGATTCGTGTTTCGTGTTTTTTTTTCAACCCTGTTTTGTTGCTTTGTTTAGCTGCCGGCCCTGCTGAAGTTGTGTGATGAATGTGACTCGCTTTTGGGAGTTTTATTTTTTCAAGGATGTAGTCATCATGGCCGCCACGGTAGGCGCACACAAAGATGGCGATTCCGGGAAGCGACTGTTGTCCACCGAATTGACGCTGTTAATCCCACTTCTAGGTCGGGGCATCTGTTTCGGAAAGAAATGGTTCGGAATAAATAGCTAAAACTGTTTGCGACCGGCTTTTCACCTCGGCGGCCGAAAACATTCTCTCTCCGCCCCGATCAGCCTGTTGTCGGCCGACAATTTGCTCTAATTTTCACAATGGCAGCGATCCTTCCGGAAGTCAGACAATCGAGGGTCGGCAAGGAAAACAATGATCCAATTACCCAAGTGCGTCCAGTTTGGGTGCAATTTGGGTAGACCTAAAATTGGCAAACTCGAAATTCGGGCTCTGCTACCGGTGATATGTTCTTGACTTTGGCTTGACTGCCTGCCTGCCCAGCTAGAGACTCGTTCACTGGAACCAGCAAAAACGAACCCGCAAAACACGCAAATCGGATTATCGCATTGAGTTTTGGGCTCGAGTAAGACCACCGAGCTCGCGTTCGCAAATGCGTTGATTGTTTTGCCTTCGTTTCCTGTCCGATTGTTTTGTTTGTCCTCGAGAAGACGGAACGCAGGCTGACCCAAAAAGCTTCACCCGGTGACAATGTTGCCCATCCGGGCGGCGATCCGCTTGGGAAAATGGAACTCAATGCGTTTCCCTCCGACGAATGAGAGCAATTTCTCTCTCTCTCTTACATCTCCCCGGAGAAAAAGAAAGGTAGAAAGGCAAAACGGCACGGTTGTGTATCATTTCCATGCGTTAAATCAAACATCAAACCGGCGTGATGCCTGATGCTGGTGGATTAAAAGATCAAAGACCACCGGGCCCGACATCCCGCGGCTGGAATGTCTTGGCCAACAGTGAGCGAAAGAGAGACGGCTAAAGAGAGGCGCATCAGAAGCGCATACTGGAGCGCTCAGCTCAATAACGTCGACAAATACACAACACCGCCCGGCGGCTGGCCCCAATTTATCCTTTCCACCGTCCATTTCTCTTTTGCTGATGGAGCAAGGCCGGAGCATCGGGGGCGGGCGGAGCAATTTTCGGACAATTTGGCGAAAAGCCCGCAATTGAGTTTTTCCTCCCAGCGCACCACCACCATTCGATCGATCGCCATTTTGTCCGCCACAGTGCACAGGGCGCGATCGATTCGGACACGCAACACGGATCGATCAACGCAGCCAATGACGGTTTTGTTTTGTGCAGTGGCGTACACAACCACCACGCGGCCGGGAAGAAGGTCGGGAAGAAGACGACGACGAAAACCCCGACGATCACCTTCTCCTCGATCAGCGCAGAGCCTCCGAGGAGAGAGCCGTTTCACATCCCCTCTTTTCGGCACCCGTTGTGAGGGCTTTCCTTTTTTTTTGGTACGTACAGTATTAAGCCAGCTTTCGCACGCACACAGCTTTGCTCGAAACACCCCTTTAAACACTTCATTATCCCGGTGGGGGATTGTGGTTTTGGGGGACAGCCGAGTGGGGGCTCGCTGCACACCTTTCTTTGGGCTATCTCCAGGGCGGAATTGAGATATAAGTGTTATCAAAGTCCGCTTATATTGTGGCGTTGAAAATCGACAATATTAAGTTACCAGTGAAGCATGAAGCATGAGCAATATATGAGAAGGATTTTTGTAGCAATATTCACTTAAGAAGTTGTTTGAACTCGAGATGTCCAATGTCTTTCAAGGTTGTCTATCTAGAATTGGTTCGCATTGAGACTTATAACTTTCTCAAAAAACGAATTACTGACCGAATACCAACTAAGCGAGATAATTATTTTTATTTTAACCCAACTTGTGATAGTTGAACAGCATATTTCCATTTTCAATGTCCTTTAAACCTATTTTCTGTGTAAAGGCCCTACAATCCTTTATCTTATTGTTTTGTCAAGCCAATGTCAGGTTCAATGTAGGATTTGATCTTTATTTCAATATTTGATTTCAATTTTAGTTATAAATAGCCTTTTATACTTTATCATACATCTCATAACATATGAGAAAAATAAAACATGTATTCTTTATAACAATATTATTTGTTGAAAGAATGTGGCTTCGTTTTCGGAACTGGAAGTCATGACCATAATCGATATAAAATATTATGATGTATTATCGTCCGAATTTAAATTATTATCTGAAAGGGTTACTACTGTCTGTGGATTTTTTTTATTTTTATTTGAAGGCTATCATGTTAAACATAGAACTGAAGAAAGAACATAGAAGAAAACCACAATCTCTTATCGCTTTGGCACACGAACGAAACGAAACGAAACCACCATCAACTGCCATGACAAACTGCTCGCAATGAAGCAACAAAAACACCGAAAATAAATGATCCCCGATAAAAACCATCCACCACAGATACCGGCCCAGCCCGAAACGGCCGATTTGTGTGCGATTTAGGCAGCCAATTTCCCATTCTTGCCCCGTCGATCGTGTCCCGACGAGACGAGGGTGACGAGGGTGTAATGTTATTCCCATTTTTATTGGACCATTTCGTCTTAGAATGTTGCAACGCCGTCAGGCGCTGCCGGCATTATCATAACGACACACACACACGCACACAGCGACCGGATCGATCGATCGATTGATCCGATTTCCGATCGAGTTCTGATGGGGGAGAGAGAGCGAGAACGACAAGAAGAAAACAAAAACTCGCCCGGCAAATGAGTTCGATCGGCGTTGCGTTCAATCGGTGCCGCTTCGGCGGTGCCGTGTGTTTCAACAATTTGTTGCGACTTAGGAAACGATTGTTACGATAATGAACCACCAGCCTGCCCCGGTCGCGGTTTGTTTTCCGAGCAACCGGGGCCGGGTGGGATTAGGTCGAGCTTTAGGTGCCAGCTGTTCGAAACTGTCTCACTGATAGGTATCTATTCAAAATATTTCCCGCGTCCCGCGTGGCGTGCTCCACGCCACCTGAACGGCAATATGTGATCGGATCCGGGCGGAATGGACAAAATATCGCCGCCTAAATTGGCTCCGCTCATTGTGGTGCAAAATAGGATTAACCGAGCGGGGGCTGGGGTGGGAGCATTTCTATAATGGAAGCGGGCAGTGCGGACCCATCAACCCGTGCTGTGATATCACAATTTAGTGTCCACCTTAACAGGTCGTTTTTCTCCTCTCTCTCTCTCTCTATCTCTCTGCGGATGAGCCTGCCGGACGCCGGCGGAGAGAAAACAACATGCAAACGATCGTTTTGAAGCGCGTGATCGGACGGCCATCGTTTGCGGCAGAATGGAACAATGGCATTAAGGTATTGGGATGAAACACGGAGTGATTTTGAATTATACTTTAACATTCGGAACGATCGAATATGATGTGGCAATATTAGAATCAGCAGGAATTAATTTATCATTTCATTTCGCATCTTTATTGATGCACAGATGCGGTTTGAAGTACGCGTACTTTGCTTATAAAATTGTAAAATAAAACGAAACTGAATGGATTTCGTAATTTGATCTGTGGATACTTTTGATAGATGGAAAAGATATCGAAGAAAGTATTTTCACTAAAATAAACATCGCATCAGCATGTCCGCAGGCCGTCCCGTGGTGATTTTTCTCCTACCCTTGTCAGCCAATCGGAAAGCAGCAATGTCTTCCATTGCATCGTGCTGCCTCGCTCTAAATTATTCAAATTGCAGGGCTCGTTTGGTATGCGATGTTTTCAAAGTCTCCAATGGTCCGTTTGAAATAAGTGTGAAGGAACAATAAATTGTAGCAAATATTAATGAGGAATATAGTTATGATAATAAATTATAACTGCCGTACTACATATTAGAAATTCTTACTATTTTTCCAGAACTAATGATCGTTTTGCTGGAGAATAAGGAGTTTTTTAATCGTCTGGATGAGGATCAGTAGCAAGACTTCGTCTTCAGTCAGAAAGCTTTTTATTTATGGAACAATCGTTCCGACCGACCGTGTAATAACCCACATCAAACACCTAGCAAAGACACCGGTGCATTGACTGGCCGGCACAAGAATCACGTCACATTCTACTCTCACAAAAAAGGAAGCGCTGTTTTTTTTGTAAATCGCCACTGAATGGATCCCGAAAACCTAAATCTCCCCACGGGCGCTATTAACGAGCGACAGCTGCTCGATTCGTGTGTCTTGCGTTATGTGCGGCGTGCCGCAAACCCCAGATGCACCCGGCGGCCAACGGGCGGCACCGGAGAGAATGGAATCAAAGTCAATGGGACAGACAAACCACACAAGGACTCATCTTTTCTTGCGGCCCGAAGAAATTGAATTATCGGTTCTTTCTTCGGCCCGAGAAAGAGCTGAAAGTGTCAACGCGTATCCCGAGGTTCGGAAGCCGCCAAAGGGACGGGAGCCACACCTCTCCGGTGCATCGTCATGCAATCACAATGAAACCGTCGTCGTCGTCGTCGTCGTCCTTGCGGAATTGAGACGTCCACCTTTCCGCCCGAAGGTAGCAGCAATAAATGGATTTCGTTTCACGCCGCAGCTCAGATCCGGAGCGGACTTGGAAGGGAGTAGAAACTCGAAAGGAAGGACACTATTAGCACCTCCATTGTTGTGTCGTGGTAGCAGCGTGTTTTATTTGGACTGTTTTTATTAAAAGATCGAAACGTCTGATGTTTTTTTTGTCGAACACCAGGAATGTGTGTGTGTGTGTGTATGTGGTTCCACGATCACATGCAAGATGCTGGATGATCTCGTTAGGTTCGCCCAACAGCATCAACAACAGACCATCATTAGATGGGATCATATTTTATTCCGAGCGGTATCTTCCTGCTCGTGCGATCAACGCCCGCGATCACCAAACAAACCGCAACGCTTTCTCCCCCGGCACAAACGACGAGCAAAAACAAATCGATCGATTAATTATGATTTACGGTGCGACGCATTAATCAAGCGACACGGTTTGGCCCATAATTCCGCACCCCAGCTTAGCATAGAATGAAGACACTTTGTCGGTGTCACGGGTAGCGAAACGGAGTGTGGAACGTTCGTGTGATAATTTTGGTTTTGTTTTAAGAGAAACCTTTTCCCCCCGGAATATTTCATTCAGAAAACGTGCCGGATTCAAACGTGCCGCACAGCTGGTGTGTGATGCTCGGAAATTTCACGATGTGCTCGCACAGGTACGGTGGAAATAATATTTGAAAACAAATCGAAAATATTGTGATTCAAATTGTAATAACAGAGCGGCTTCCCATCACGGGGCAATCGGAACCATGCGCACTTCCTACGAATGGCTTGATCGTGTTTTTTTGTCGTTCTCTGTTCCACAATGGAGAAAAGGATCAACCGCGGTCTTTCGCTTTTATCCTTTTCTACTAAATCCCACTGAACGCGGGTGCCTCCTCCCAGCAGCGGAACCGACCGAAAGCATTTTCATTTCATTATTCAATTACGACGACACAGGAAGCTTGCATCCGTCGTCGCTAACGGGAAGGAAGAAAAGGATTCGCTTGGCTCGAACTTTTCGAATTAACCTAAAGAAATTAGTCGAAAATAAACGGCTCCTCTCGCGCGTCATGAAAGTGTCAAATTTACCAAAGCAGAAGGCCGCCTCGGCCGCGTGTATTACCCTTTCGATTACGCCTTTTTTCCCCCTCGGGACGTCGCAACGCGTCTGCTTTGAACTTTCTCTTTGAAAAACCCTTCTCCTGTTCGGGAACGCTTCCGACGGCACCATCTTCGGGCTAGAACGTGAAGAACTACGCACGCACTAACCCTTAAATGTTTCCCTCCCTAAGTGTGATCTTTGCTGCGCGCATGAGTGTCATTCGATACTTTCCGTGCTGTTTTTGGATGGAATGAAGAACACGTTGGGGAAGGTACCTGTAGGTGGGTCGGTAGATTCGCTGAACCAATTAGTTCGGCAAGCACCACGACAATGCAGATGTTTATCTGTGCCTTTTGTTGTCTGCATGCAATCGTAACCTAAGAAACCCAAGATCCAACACAATTCAAACCTACATAGCTCAAGGTCACACGATAATGATGTTCATAAGTTTGATCATATGCATTCTATAAGAAGAGTCTGTACCGCTGTAACCTCAATAGAGTAGCGCCATCTTTTGATCGGTGACATAATTACACGATTATCCGTAAAAAGCCGATTAGTTGAGATTGATATTTTCAGATGCCGGATAACCCGAATAATCCACGCATTACGCTATTGTCAACCGTCATATTCGATTTTTGAATTTCGACCCCCTTTCAAAAAATTTTGATTTGGATAGGCCTCGGTACACGAACCGCGAACTCCAAGCGCGACTCCAGCTGCAACTCCAAAATAACCTCAAATTAGCATTCGTTTAGACACGACAAACATTCCTAGTTTACAAGAAGCGCAGCCCGGAAACTGACAGCATGCGAGAAGGCTGTCAGATATCGATCTAGTTGTCACATCGACGTCCATAGACGTCACCCAATTAGCAGACGGGCACCAGAAACGGTGGATGTTATGGTGACAGCTCACCAGAATTTGGTTTCATATCACCGGAATATAGTAGAGTAGAGTAGAGCAAAAATTAGCTTCGATAATCGGCTGGTTACAATTATGTTTTCATTTTTGAGCGGTTTTGTTTAATGCGTAGCTAGGTAAATAACCTTGCTAGATCACCTAGACGATGGTGGTGCAATTAAAAAAGTAAACAAAAACCAGCAATGCGTATGTGGGTCAGGTCAGCACACCAGCACTTATGCATTTCGGTGTATCGTACATGCTGGCGGTGATGTTTTGGTAGCAAGCTGGTGGCTCGTCACTGTCTCTGCTCGTTGGGAACCGTCGTGGTCGCCATTTTTTTATTTGCTTTTTTCATTGTTTATGGTTTTTTTGTTTACAACCTAGGCAAAGCGGACTGCACGTTGTAGTTTTGAGTAACTTTTTCGGTAATTGGCCCCCTCAGCCGCAGGAAAAGCTGAGCCTAATTTTCCACCCGGTGTGCGTGTGCGTGTGTATGTGCGATTGTGACTTTTCGCAGGACGCGTGTGTGAAAAACGCACAAATTTCCCGCTGTCCCGTGTGCGTGCTTTCGGTGTGAAGTGCAAGGGCATTTCGGATGTGTGCTGCTGTGGCTTCGGGACTGCCATTTCCATAGCGTTCGCGTTCCGGCCTAACTTCGAGAACCTTTCCCTGCGCCATCACTGTGTTGTGGCAAACCCAGCGCGTTGGAATTGCTGGGAAAGTAATCTCGCCGAGCATCGCCGCGGCTGGGTGCGTTTCGCGAAGGTAAGTAATGCCGCGAAGGTCGCGAGGGTTTCTGCTTCTTCTCTGCCTTTGCTTTCGTCGTTCGTGCGTGCGGGCAGGAGGCTTTTTTCCTTCGCCGTTGCTCTGGGGCTTCTCCACGCTACTTTTTCGCGCAATCTCGGTCTTTTGCGTGTTGTTATGAATGAAGTTTTGCGCATGAGACAGAGCGCGCGGGAGAGCACGCCATGAGTACGCAAATTTGCTTCGGAAGACACGTGAATTCATCAGCGCTTGCTTCGTGCTAAAATCAACAAAAAATTCGAAAACAACGGCTTCGTTGCTCGTGTGCGTATGTGTGAGTGAAATATATTTTCCCTCGGTGTAATAAAGCTATACGTCCTAAGGCATTTGTTACAACTTTTGACTGAAATTTTAAATGAATTTAGGAACTTTTTCTGTCATACTGTTATGGGATCGTGTTTGATTGAATTGCTTTTCTAAAAAAAATGTGAACCATTCGAAACACGAGGTTTAGTGTTATTAACCTCAAAATATGGATCTATAATAACATTCATGTCGTTTTTCGAAGATTCTTCAGCACAGCCATGTTTGCAGAGCCTTGTTTCTGTAGAATGTTATTATTGAAATTCAAAAAACAAAATCGCTTGAAATAGTAGTCCATCGACTCGAGTGTCCATTAAAACAACGTTCATATCCTTCATCGCAAATACTATTATGAAACATCCTTCAATATTTATTGGTCCCACAAGTAAGTTTCCAGAGTTTTTCCATGAAAAGTTGAGGCTATAAACTTTTTTCCATCTTTTTAGCAACCTATGAATTTTGGATTAAAAAAAGTGCATCTCATCTGATCCAACAACAACGTATTCAACCAATTGACAACAAACTGACTCGAAGAGAAATGTTATTCCGGCAAGGGCGCTCGAAACAAACGGTGGTCGTATAGCGCCAAGACTGGCCGGTCGTTGTCGTGATGGATATTGCTTCCCATATTCCGCTTATTTCATGGTTCTCTTGACAGTTTGACCACTCGGAAGCAGATTATAGTACAAGACACCCTTGGATCACAATCTGAAAACAGAACATTTATCAGAAAGACACACCGGAACGTTAACTTTTCCCCATTCAAACTACTTGCGACGCGTCGTTTCGCCAATACTACTGATCCTATTGATATCGTTAGTTTTTGTAAACCTGTTAGACCTGCTATTTGAATATTGACAGTATCGTTCTCCAGTGCGTTCCTACAAAGTCCAACGTAAGCAGCACGATTACAAGTTAGCAAAAACTGTAACAAAACATAGCTCTACTAAACAGACCGTCCATTGCGATAAACATGCACCAAAATATCAATGTCTTACTGCGTAAGACGTAATGTGATAAGCAGCGTTGAAGAGGACCTAATCTGCAAGATATCGGCTTGTGGTTTGTCGCTTCCAAGCAAGTGGTTCTTATTGAAAGCAAGGTGGTAAATATCAAACGACATAGGTGTAAGTAAAACGACTCTTTTCTGATGCTTCAGTCTTTGCTTCTGAAATAGTTCATTCTCATACTTATTGCTTTAAAGAGCGTTTGAGTCAACCACGCTCCGTGTTTCGGAATCTCGTCTGCTTCCTGTGTGCCCCAACCCCAACCAGAACGATGGTGCCGATGCTCTCCACCCACGATCGTACACGATCGGTGATCTAATACCTTTGGAATGGTACCGTTTGGACCCAGGACAAACGTGCGATTTTTTTTGCTTTGATTTTCCACGGCGATCACACGACCAGCGCTGGCTTTCCAAGATCGTCACAAACAATCTCTCCACGATCACGTCAATTATGAGCGTTGAGAGTGGGCCCGGCGTGGGTTATGGGAAAATATTTGTGTTTTTATTGCTGTTTTCGTTGCTGTTGTGAGACGTTCTTTGCGGGATGATGCGCGGGTGAACGCTGTTGACTCATTTTTCAGCCGAAAATCGCTTCCACCCACTCACGGGCCAATAAGGAAGCGCGTGAAAAGGTATTTTCTTTGTGCCGGAACGTGCACAGCGCGCTGCACTAAAATTACAACATCCGTCCGCGAATTACATGATCACACGGAGGAAGGGAGGAAGGAGGGAGGAGGCGCTTGATCATGCGAAATAGGATGCGGATGCCTTCGGTTGTTGTTGGTGTGTGTGTGTGTGTGCGTTTTGTTTATAGATTTGCTGCTTTGTTTTATGCCCTCTCCTAGCATCGGCGAAATGTGGGCTTTTAGGTGTTTGCTCCTCTAACCTTGGCAGCGGCATCGGGTGGGTTAGTTGCATTTCTCGATTGCCCACGTAACGCAACCGCGATGCGACGATCGATCGTGAAATTCGCGTAATAGCACGCCGCAAACTTTCGTCCTACTGCGTACGATCGTTTGTGCGCTTCGATTTGTGTTGGGCAAATGTTTTCTAAGTCGAAAAATGATGAAATGATTTCATTTTCAAAGTAATATCTTTGTAACAATCTATATAATACTCAAAGCAATACATTTCAATCAATCTAGAGCGGCACAAACAATGTGTCGAATGTTTTTTATTTTTAATTTCCCCGGAAACGGTCGACAGTTGCTGCTGCTGCTGCTGCCGTGCTTGTACCAGGAAGTGCCCGGTGCACCATCCTTCCACCCGCATCACCCCACCCGTAGCGTCAGGCGGGCTTTTCCGGGTCGGTTCTTTCACCCCACTACGACGCGAAGGAGGCGTGCGACCCCGATATTTTTCACGATATTCCGTTGCCGATCGCGGGGCGCGATTTTTATTTGTTTCGTGTTTCGGGTAGACCCGCCGTCGACCCGCCCTCCGCCCGTTTTCTGTGCTTGCCCGCTCCTTGGTAACACTTCAACACTCGCACAATTTCTCGCCTGACCTGGCGCCCCACCGATACCCTTTAGTGGTAGGATTGTCAATAGCCGTTGCGTGTGCGTATCCCGAACACAGCAGCGCGAGCAGCACGAGAAAAAGGAAAAACCTACCCCACTGTGGACGTGGAAATGCTGCGCTTCTTCAAATTAGGCGGCGACTGTCGGCTCTCGAGGCGCGCGAAACGCGGACGCAAACGGACGCAAAACGCACCAACGACGAGCATCAACGCGCCGCGCGACATTCGCAAGTCAGTCTCGCCGTGGTCGTCGCCGTAGTCGCAGGTCGTCGTGACTGGCGCTCGTGACTGAGGAAGTTTTGGTTCTGCGGACTTTAAAAAGCATCCATCGTAGGTGGAAGACAGTTGTGGAACTCGGGCACACAGAAGCCTTTGAAGTAGGCGCAGCTCTTCCAATCCTTTGGAGGCTCGTAATTAAATTACTTGTGCGTGATGCGTGAAAGTGTTCCTTGAAACGAAAGTGAACCTTGGAGAAGTGTGATCTTCCTACAAATTGGATTGAAATGTGAAAGTCGATTCAGAAAGTTAAGCTCCAAACTATGTGCTAAGTTAAAGAGTTGTTGTTTCATCAGAAATTAATGAAACTAATCGTTGGAATGACAACTTGTACTAAAGCTCTAGTGCAAATTACCACTTATTTTGAATAAACAGTTGAAATCAGTTGGTATTCACCACTCGGTTGCCGTTTGGAGTAACAGAAGAGCAAATCTCCTTCATCTTTTGATAGAATCGTGCAATAGTGTCACAAAGCAAGCATATCCTTGTCCCCATTCGTGCGAAGAACCGAAGTGTATCTCCCAAACGGCGCGAAACGATGGCTTGTCACGCGAATTTATCCTGCGTTTGCACCTACGTAAGTACCGTAAGCCGGTGGCGAATCCTTTGCCACTTACAGAGACACAACAAACCAAACCCTGCCCTATCCCTCGCCGATCGAACTTGCACACGTAGTAAAGTGTGTCTCAGAATTGCTACCATTTACGCTTGACGCTCCTCGTTCGCGTCCCAATAAGCATTAGCCCGAAAAGAATCACGAACAATCAAAGGCGCATTCGCGAGGAGAGTGGAAAGTGCGCCTTCACGCAAAGGATCCAATGCGGGAAGACGGGAACAATAAGCCACCTTCTGATTGGAGACCTTCCATGCAGGGCGCCACTTATAAGTTAGTTGCAACCGTGCGGCTCCGGTTCTACTTTGTTGCCTGCTGCTTAATTTTGTGTTTGTTTCGAAACATTCCAAACAATTACTGCAACTATTTGTGTGTATGTCTGCGCCCTCCCGTTCACTGCAATGCAGTTTTTTGAAGCACCAAGAAGGGCGCAGCATGATATATAGGAGACTAATTTTTCCTACAAACAAACACATTTGCGTTCGATTTGGCTCACGAGACGTTAGGGTGCGTGTGATGTAGTGGAGTGGACCTCGGAGGTGGGGAAAACCGATTCCTGTAACGATACAGTACATCAAACGCTCACCCCATCGCTCTCGGTGCTCAATGTCACTTCAGGAGAAAACACTTTTTGATGGGCTTCATTTTGTTTGCCGACGTGAGACGGCAGTTTTGTTAGCTGTAAATATAATAACACATGCAGGCGGGAAGTTTTGTTTGGTTGCCATCATTCACGGGGTCACAGGGTTGTGTAACTTGCAGAAGGACTTATCAATCAGAGCTGAAGTTGAGACTGAAGGCGGTCGCGCGTACCGGGGTTATGTGCAATGCAGATAATGACATTATGTGGAAGCAGAGTGATGGGTGGGCTTGAAGAAGGGTTTATATGAAGGAGTTCTAGCGCGAGGCTGTAGGTTGTCCTGGATAGCAACATCGATAAAGGCGGCGCTGGTTTTGGTTATCTCACTCACTCACTCACTCGCGTAGGTTCAAATCTCGCGATGATCTATGAGGCAAGTTTTCTTGCTACAATCTCAATATTAAATCCGATTTTCTTCGACCATTTTGTTAACATTCGTTACTGGTTGTAAGAAGTTCTGTTTGATCTCAAATCGAAACAAATATTAGCCTCCATTTGTTAGCTTAAGGTGTGCTTTAATCACTCAATGAATACTCCTATATTCTAATGCCATCGTAGAGACAGATACATCTCGAAGGTGAACAACCTTTATCCGTTCCATGGACGACAAATTCGTGCAGACATTCGGCAGAATCTAGACAGGAAAAGCGTGAAATCGACTCTGCAACTAAACCGAGAAAAAAAAACTCTAATAACTCTGCCAATCAACACCCACGGCAATACATATTGAGCAGGACATTTCAAAGGTCCTCCCTGTGCACTGCGCTCCACGCTATGAATGATATCCTTTTCACTATCTTCAACACCGTTTCACGAACATTCCGCCAGTGTGCAGTAGCAGTAGAAGCAGGAAGCAAGCAAGAAAGTAGTAGTGCCGTGTTTTGAGGTGAAGCATGCTATAAAATAAAACAGACGACTTCACACTCGCCTCGCTCGTCGACGCCCAGGAAAGCAGGAGAGGGATTGGTGCGCTGATAATAGAGGGAATAGCGACTCGCTCTGCATGTCTGCAGCGCACTACAAAGCAGGTCACATTTTATGCCACCTGTCAATACGCGATCCTTCGGCAGGATAGAAGACTCTTTTTTGTTGTTTTGCTTTCTGCTGATGAAGGTTTCATTTTTTGCCATTTTTGGTCGTCCATTTGTGTCTAGCCAGTTAGAAATAGCTTGCACTATCTCGCAATAACTCACAGCTGGTGAATGTGAGTACAGAGGAACAGTAAAACGATTCAATACACCGGCTACACACCGTACTTGCGGAAGTTCGCCAGAATAAGGCGCACAGCCGGTAGCATAATAAAAGTGAGCATAAAACCGAATGACACCTCGTGAAGCAGAGTCGAGTGAACTCTTCCTCCGCACACTAATGATGTCCCTTTTGGAGCACTTCTGGCTCCCGGTTTCCCGTTCGAAGGGCGGAACACGATGCAATAGAGCGCCTAATAGTGCGCGGTTCCACCGGAACGCAAACACACAAACACACGCGGCTTGAATGGCTGCAATTGACGGTGGGTGATTTGTTGATTTGTTGTAGTAGCTACCACTAAAAGCCAACAACCTGCCTTTTGCCCACTTGGATTGCGTAAATGGATGGTGTTTGTTCCACTTTTACTACCCTCACGCAAAGGATCGCTCCTCGTATCTGTGTGTGTGTGCGGATACGGCTTTGGGGGAAAATTCGATCGCAAATTAGGTCACCACCACACGGTGCAAGCTCAGAACAACACAACACACGACACGATCCTCTCAATCTCGTCCCGACATTCACCTAATTGACAGGTCCCCTTTGGCGCGAACATGGATGAGAAGCCATACTGTGTGCGGTGATGGTGGTGGTGGTGGTGCACAATACGTAACTTTTGACCTGACCCAGGCACGGAGCACGAGCGGTGCAATTTTCCGGAAGTGGGATTCGCTAGCCACCCACCCACCGCTTGGCAGTGGGCTGAACGTAATGTGCAGTAAAAGTTCGTTCAGCGTTCAGAATCGACTGTAATTATGCTGCTTCGATGGCAGTGAGTGGGTGCCAAATTTGGTTCCGTGCGGTTTAACGGCCGACATTACTCACACGACAGGCGATATTGATCGATTGGGGGGTGGCATTAGTATTGCAGCAAGCGCTCCTTTCTTGACATGTTGGGCCGAGTTTGTAAAGAGCACAATTTAACCGTGGAGAGAATTATCTTCCAAGACTTCTAAGAATGTGCTTACAATGTGTTGCCCAGTAGAAAATATGTCCACGTGTTTAAGCCACTCATTTCAGCCACGTTTCCATTCAATTTTTTTAGTATACATTTTGCTACGATTTCTACGTCAAACTTTCAATACACTTATAAGTTTGGTACGTCTATATTGGTTCACCATTTACTATTAATGTAGTTAACCCTTTGCATTGGACACTTTTTGTAGTATAGCAGCAGATTATCCGCGGTATTCAAATGATCGGAATGGATTGTTCCACTGTCCTTTATTGCACTCAATTGGATCTTGAATCAATCGGCGCTCGTCGATGCCCTACTGCAAAATCGATTGATAATCCAATCCAATCGCAGTACACATTGTAATGCAAACCGGTGCCAACAGTGTGTGGCGGCCCGGGTCGTATCGCGTTGTATTGAGTGCTCGAATATGCATGGCGCAGTACTAAATTACTGTGCCGTCTACTCCTCCTGCTCGTGCCCGCTGTCGTGTCCCTTTCGGATGCTCCTTTCAAGCTGGGGACAGACAGGCAGCAAGCAGGCAGCGCCATCACCAAACAGCTAAAAGCATCCCACTTTCATCGTGCATTCATCGGATGCCACGGCGTCGAGCTGTGTGAGTGTTCGTTGGCTCAAACCAAACACAAAAAAAAACGAAGAAAGGCCTAGTTTCGGAGAGAAGAGGCCTCTGTTACAAAAGAGTGTGCTGCCAAGGCACGAAAACAGGACGCTCGCGGACGATGGGTGCCAGGAAGAAGGTGGTTCACGCAAGGACACGAAGTCATCACCACCGAACCATGACAGTGGAAGCCCATTCATTCTGGAGCTTTTGACGAGTTCATCCGCGCTGGCTGGGGTTGGTTCACCTTTCGCAGGCCCGAAAGGATGCGCCGTAGAAAGTAAACACTGGCGCCCCCGTGTTTTGATGACATTACGGAGTGTTTTGTGCCGTCGCTCGGTCAAACAGTGGCTCGGAAGGTGCGTAAATGTGTTGTGGTTGATTTGTTTAAGTGTCCATTGTTGCAGCAGATCCTAGCGCAGTGTTCGTAATCGGTAATCGAAAGCACACAGCGACACGAGTTTGCGGAAATCCAATTACTCACAGGATCATCCTAGCTGGCCCCTTCCGACGAAGGGCGCCCCCAGTGCAAACTGGTCCTGTGCTCGTTTTGTGCTTCATTCTGATGTCTAAAAGTCCTACAGGGATTGTAGGTATAGCTTTCCCTGTGTTTGTGTTGTGTGCTAATGTGACGTGTTGTTAGGGTAGGAGGCTTTTCTGTCTCCCAGTCTCTCACTCTCTCTTTCTCGCTCTCTCTCGCTCTAACGTTCGCACGATGCACTGCTTGTGCACACTCCAGAAGAGTAATTGCTGCAGCGTTTTTAATGGATACTAACGTGCGGAAGGATGCTGCAGGCGGCGCTATCAACAGCGGGCATCTTCATCGTATCTCATCCGAGTGAAGTGGAAAAAACCGGAAATGAATTATACATTCATCTTCATAATCAGGTCAAGAAGCTAGAGAAGAGACGAGGCTGGCCGATGGAGAGATGAGCTTTTGATTAAGTAACTTTTTTCAATTAATTACTCTCAATCGTCGTTTGTAGGTCGTTTTAATTAAGATACGAGTGATTTATATATTAATAATACCGATTTATGTTCCATTTTTTATCCCATCGCTTCATAAATCCATTCACACCTGTAGTTTACGGTCAATTTCACAAAAATGTTCTTTTAAATCGAATCGTCTTCCAACTAAGAATAGTGCATGGGATGAAGGCACAAGCAGGCGTCTCCACGGCGTTTGTCGTTCTGGTAGTAATCCAGCAGTTGACTACCATTTCTAACTCCAAAAGACGATTAGTGATCAAAAACAGAGAACAAAAAAATCTCCCTGCTTGTTGATTTTCTGCAGCCGCGTTAACATTTTTCGTGTGCTCTCTGCCACTGAGTCGGTAGGGGGAAAATGAGTCCTAATTAATCAAACGTGAGCGGATGGAACGAACGCCGCCGACACGATTATTGCCACACGGTAGTTCGCATTAACCCGGGTGCATTCCTTTACCGTTTCGTGCGTAGGAGTTTGTTTTCGGCGGTGATGCTTTCGTCGAAATAAAGCGACACCTCTCTTCTACGGTGTTTTCCCGGTGATTTTTCCCCCTAACAATCCAAGCTGTGTCGGGCTTGGCAGGAGCAATTTTTCTTCCACGCGCCGTTATATACATTCCAACGTGTAGGGGATTCGGGGGTGAGATTAATGTGTGATTATCTCCAAAGTCTCAAAGGCGTGTTGTGTTGTTGTTCTTCTTCTTTGCGTTGCTCGACATGAGACAACCTTGTTCGTGGAACCATTTTTCTTTCCGTAGGAGGATATTCCATCGAATATTTTTAACAAATTTATTTTTGTTGATTTTTTTTTACTAAAGAATGGAAACATTGGTACCGTAAAAATGCAGGTTGGGAGTTTTTGTTTGTTTGCTGGTTAAATTCCTTTTATTTATAGACATTTCACAAAGTCGCGATGAAACACACCATGATGCTAATGATGCACGCAGCGTGTCATTAAAATGTTTTCCTTAGTTCCCCCCCCCCCCTCTCGACCCCACATCCCTGCCAGCGGTAAGAGAGGAGAGAGGAAGGGGGTACGAAGGGGGACAGCTAAAACTTTCACTCTCACACTCGCCCCGTCACTTCTTCATACTTCTCGTCCGTCATGCGAATTGTGGAATTCGAGGTAAGAAAAATGCCAACCATTTAACCTTGAAACGGAATCACTTCCATATATCCAGTTGCCGGTGTCGGCGGCGGCGGTGCCGGCTGAAACGGAGCGTATCATGTTGCTAACAAACCACCCTCCTCGGCTACTTGCTGCCGCCAGACGACAGACAAGTGTCACCACTGCGATGTGTTTGATGGGACTGAGGGGTTGCTAGGTGTGTGTGTGTGTGTGTATGTGTGGAAGGGCAGGTAAAGGCAGGCACAATGCGGTCAATGTCGCTGACGGCGACGACGAGTGTCATTCCTCTTGCGCGCGCGAACTTCTCACACATGCTTGCGCCTTGGTTAGGTGCTGGTGGAAGGGTTGCTGAGAGACAGATCGCGCGCGCTTGTTCCCACTAAATAGGGGTGGGCTTCACAGCTCATGGCTTGCTCGGCTCGGTCAGTACCGATCGTGTGTGAGTGAGCCAAATTTGTAAAATCCGGTCACCCGATCGTGGGTCAATTGTAACTGGGTCCCGGCAGCTGTTGTGTGTGTCGTGAATCATTTACTACCATCACTCCAAATGCTCATCTTACATGTGACAAAGCAAGTCTAATCTCAACCGTGGGATGTTTAGTCAACAAAATTGTGTAAAGGCTCGACTGCAGGCAAGTCTACGGATTATGCTCACTGAACCGTGCCAAATTCTCTCCGCACATCTCGCTTGCTGCGAGAGGAGCAATCTCACCGCCGCGCGAACGTAGTTGCCATTGACGTATCGTTCGGTTCGCTCTCGTTTTTTCTCTTGAACCAGTGTGTGCCAGCTGTCAATTAGTAGGACATTTTGCACGCGGTCGTCGTGTTATATTTTGAAGCTATTGGAGAGCGAGCTCCCCATCGGTGAACCATGTGAGTGGCCCCAAGATTCCGCGCGTTCCAAATCCAGCATCCACAGCATGTGCGTTGGAGAGCAAATGAATCAATTCTAAATTCTTCCGCGTTCAGCTCTCGCCGGGTGTTATAGCCTAACCTCGGAAGTCTCAAGAGTGAGTGTGAGTTATTCTTTCTGTTATTATTCAAAGGTAGCTTCCACATGATGAGGGAGATTCACTCAATGAAGCAGAAACGTGTTGTTTGAAACGTCACCTCCGCCGTGTATATAGTGTTGCCACTTCGCGCTTTAGAGATAGAACGGCACCCAGATCTTCGCCAGATAATAGGTTAGCGAGCGCGTGCGCTATGGTTCCGTCTCGGCTGGATGTTGCTGTTGTTGTTGCGCACCCGCCCGCCGGCTTACTAGAGAAAACTGAGCAGAAGGGACTCAAAACGGCGTTCGTTCAATCGTTGTAGCGTAATTCGTGTTGGAGCGACCACTCAACAGCCGCGCAGTGTCAGGGTCATGCTTCCGTCCGCCACTCGCATGGTTCAAACTGCGCCTCAAACAACCGCAATCTATGCGCGACCAGCAGGTAGCGAGAGAGAAAGAGATCGAGTAATTGAGAGAGATCCTTCACGCTTTTTTCTTCTATAATCGGTCAGTTGCGTAGAAAACTACATTTACAATGGCTTGACAGGCAGGCAGGCATAGGCAGAAGCAAAACAAGATAAGAGAGTCGCGCTCACAACTGTTCTCGTCGCTCCAAAGCAGGGGTATTGAATAGACTCTAGGTGCTCTAGGTGGTCCAAGAGTCGTCATTCTCCCCCGTAGTTGGGAGGGAACCGCGTGGTTTTTGACGGACGAACGACATCCGTCAAAACGCGGTTGCTAGCTGTGTGTTGCCTGCGTTGCGCGGGGAAAGTGTCGCGTAGTGGGTTCGAGTCGTCGTCATATCCTCACTGCATCTAGCATCTGCACTGACCGGCCTGAACTGTGTTGAAAGACGCGCCGGCGTGGTGTGGGGTGCGCACTGATTATCCAGGGTCTCCTCGTGCTCTGAGTCACACACAAGAGGTGGAAGTGGTTACGCCGTTACGATCAAGCACTAAAATTTTGCACCAGTTTTTTTGCACCGGAGTGGGCCCCGTTAATATGGTCGAAAACATTCTTAAAATACTCGTCACGCTGCTGTACTCCTGCTGCGAATGGTTGCTGCAAAGTGTAATAAACGTGCTTGGCTCTTCTATTTCGTGCTGTTTTGCTCGGTGTTTTGAAAATCACATTCCCAAGAACCGCTGACTAATGTGTTTTTTGCAAATTCTCTTTTTAGATAACAACCAAATTTGCCACCATAATGGACTTCAAACAAAACGGGTCGGCATCATCACCACAGCAGCAACCTCCCGTCGGTGGCGTGCTGTACGGCACCGATGCCCGTAGCGGGAACTCTGTCGTACGTCTACAATCCCTAAAGCAGCAGCAGCTGCTTCCAACGGCAGCCACGAATGGCTCATCGTCGGCAGCAGTGGGTCCACCACCGTTGCGTCGGAGATGTCGCAGTGAAAGTCTTCCAATGGCACCGCTTCTTTACGGTGCCGCCGATCATCAGCAGCAACAGCAGGGCATTAGCAAATCCAAGAAGGTCCTCCAAGGTGGGGGTCACGGCCACCATCATCACAAGCAAAGGTTCCCCGGCACTGATCACCCCGGAGGCCTCTACATCGAATCCTTTTCGCTCCAGCAGCAACCTCCCGCGCACCACGTGAACCGCAAAGTACTGCCACTAGCGACACACGATCTACTGCCTACGATCGCGCCGAACTCCTCCGCCATCGCTGGGGGACAGGCGAAGGAAAATGTCGCACAAAATCACCTACTGCTCGGTAGCGGCGGTGTGAACGCGAAGGACGTCTACATGAGCGAGCTGGATGGGTTGCGGAAGGACCGACGCAACGGAGGCTATTATGTGCCAAACGAGCTGCAGCTGGAGTCACGCTTTGCCCGCAACCTCGAGGCGAACTTTGCCACCCGGGCCACCATTTTGGAGCGCAGCGGGCGGAAGCTGCGGGCTCGCAGTGAGTCGGAACCACAGGAATTTCTTTACCACAGTGCCCACAGGAACGGAAACGGTGGATTCGGTAGCGCCAGCAACAGTTTACTTACCGGACAGCGGACGGTAATGGCAGGACAGCGGGAGCGACATAGCCGTGATGTAAGTTCGAAGAGAGATTGGGGATCCTAAATGCTGCAAACTAAATTCAATCTATTTCAGAATACTCTTAAAAGAACGCGTGATACTATCTCACCGACGTTGGAGGCAGACGAATCCTATGCCATGCTTACCGGTGAGGACCCACTAGGGAGCGATTCCCTATCCTCCGCGTCGGCCGTTTCGTTAGCGGCTGCAAACAGTCAGAAAGATTCACCTCCCTCGAAGATGGTGAACGCAGCAGAAGAGATGGACGTCAGTTCCGATCATATCCTATCCTCCGGTAGGACCTCGGTTTCAGCCGCTCAGCAACAGCGGAACAAAGCCACGAAAGCCTTATCCGGTGCCACCGCCGGACAGCTCCGTTCAACCAAGGTGACCGTCCGTGCCAACCGCGTCGGTATCAATCGCCTAAAGCCCAAACTAGCCAGCACCCTGACCAGCACCGGTGTCGTCGGTATGTCGGTGGCAGCGTCCGAGACCAGTCGCAAATCAACCTCTCCTCAGCCAAAAGGTGCGATGGCGTCGTCGATCATTGGCATCGTGCATAACACGGGCAGCTCCTCACCGACACCGTCCGGTGTTTCGATCGGTACGAGTGGCGGAGAATCGGTCCACACCCAGGATCTCGATGCGGAAACGATCGATCAGTCCGACGCGGGTGACGATGACGATGATCTGGACGATGAATGTAACGGGGAGGACGACGACCTGGACGATGAGATTGCGATCAGCGGGGATGAGGTGCTGGACGACTCGCTTACCGACTCGGAGGACAACTATCGGTCGTATCTGGCGGCGGCATATCAAAAGGCGAAGTCGCATTCCGGCTCACCGTCGCCTTCGCTGGGCAAACAAACGCCCGTCGTGACGTCGATCGGCAGCGTGGTCGGTGGTTGTGCACCGGAAGGACCGCTAGCACCGAGTTTGTTCCCGTACGTTCCTCCGTACCTGACGTTTGCGACGCACGACGAGAAAGGGCCGCCGATGCCACCGTCCATCCATAAGGTGTTGAAGTGGAAGCTGACGCTCATTACACCGATTGTTGTGCGTAAGGTGCTGCTGAACAGTGGTTTCCGGTTACTGAAAAGTAAGTGTTTCTTCTTCGCAACTCTTGTACTATGACCCCTGTAGACACTATGTCACATTGATGATTCTGTTTTCTCTCCAGAAACGAACGACTGGGTCGGAATTTGGGGCCGCCACATGAAGAGCACCTGCTTCAAGACGTTACGACCATACCAGAAGTTCAATCACCTGCCCGGCAGCTTCCAGATCGGCCGGAAGGATCGCGTCTGGCGCAATCTCCAAACGCAGATGAACCGTCACGGCAAGAAGGAGTTCGGTTTCATGCCTCGGACCTACATCATACCTCAGGACCTGAAGATGCTGCGCCAGCTGTGGCCCCGCTACAATCAGCGCAACTGCAAGTGGATCATCAAGCCGCCGGCATCGGCCCGCGGCACCGGCATCAAGGTGGTGAACCGCTGGTCCCAGATCCCGAAACGGAAGCCACTGATCGTGCAGCGGTACATCGAGCGGCCGCTGCTCATCAACGGCAGCAAGTTCGATCTGCGCCTGTACGTGCTGGTGACGTCGATGAACCCGCTGCGCGTGTACATGCACACGGACGGCCTGGCACGATTCGCGTCAGTGAAATACAGCGAGAAATCGGAAACGCTGAGCGATCGGTACATGCATTTAACGAACTACAGTATTAACAAACTGTCGAACAACTACAGCCAGAACGAGGATGCGGACGCGTGCCAGGGACATAAATGGACGATAAAATCGCTGTGGTCGTACTTTGCCGAGCAGGGCATCAATGTGGACCGGCTGTGGAGTGCGATGCGCAATCTAGTGCTCAGGACGGTTCTGGCCGGCGAAGGCTCCATCCATGCGATGTCGAAGGTGAACGTGGGCAGCAAGTACAACTGCTACGAGCTGTTCGGTATCGATGTGTTGCTCGACTCGGAGCTGGTACCGTGGCTGCTGGAGGTGAACATTTCTCCCTCGCTGCACTCAGCGTCATCGTTGGATCTGTGTGTGAAAGGACCGCTTGTGAAGGCACTGCTCAACACCGTCATGTATCAGGTATTGTGCAATGAATGATGATCAGGATGATTGTGAGTGTTTCTAATGCGCGTTTTATTCTCTAGATTCCGCCCAGAATACCGATGGCCGAGCAGAAAGAGATATTGAAGGAGCAGGGACTCGAGGGACCGCTCTGTTTCGATAAACGCATCTACACGACCGGACTGTCAAAGACCGAAAGACTGAAACATAACCAATACATCCAGAAAGACATGGCACGGGAAGATGTACGTTCATCAGTTCCCACCTTGCAAGCGGATCGGGATGTAATCATTTCATTTCTTCTCTCAATGTCTAGTATCTTAACACAATATTGGAAGAACTAACTCCTGACGATGTGCGGTGCCTGCTCCTCTCTGAAGATGAACTTGCGCGCAGCGCTCCGCTGGAGAGGATCCTGCCAGCACCGAACAGCTACCGGTACATTGGTTTTACCGAGCATCCTCGGTATTACAATCGTCTGCTAGATGCCTGGGAACACCGGTACAGTCACAACCGTTCGGAAGGTATCGCCTTGCTCCAGTCACTCTGCGAACGGAAAGTACATCTGCAGGTGCCACCCAGTACGCTGAAGAAGGTAAGTGCTATCAGAGAATATTCAGGCAGCGCTCTTGAGCGGTCCATTATTGGGGAATTACATCCATCATACATTTCGTCACACAAATCAACACCACAGTGAGAAGCACTGTCCGAACAGCTAATCCCGACACACTAGCCAAAAGCACAAGCACTACAGATTTGCGAGCACCACCTACATCTTCCACATACACAAACCATGTCAAGTTTCGGCTCATTTACTTATAGCTTAACGTCCACATCTGCTTACTGGCATCGCTAGCAAGCGAAACGTCTGGTACTGGCCAATCAACACTATCGAAACACCTTCATACATTCGTCTCTTACTCATTGATGTAAAGACCCTCTCTACACGTCACATATTAAACTTACAGTTCTTTTACTTTTTCCTGATCTCTATCACTAGATCTTACGGTTACTTTAACAAAGCTCTTATCTTGTTTTTACTCTTGTTATTTACAATTCAATTGATCTTTATAAACAAGTTTCTTGTTCTTCTTCAATGTATACTATGTTCTATACCAACATGTACATATTTTGGCAACGAACAAACAAACAAACAAACAAACAAACAAACAAACAAACAAACAAACAAACAAATACACAAGACAGGCTCTTCCACGCTCTCTATACTCTACAAACTCTTCCAAAATCAAATCCCAAAACCAGTTACTTCCTGTGTATACTAAACGTTTCTCTTTCTCTCATTGAATTCTATCGATTTCTATGGGTCTACTTTTCTTCTCTCCGCTCTCGTGAACGACGAATCTTTTTTGACATTCTTTTTTGAAAATGAAAATCACTACCACCGCCTCCACCACGTGGTTGTTTTCGAATCAAATGTCGATCGTCGTTCCAATCGAATAAAAATATTGATTTTCTGAACGATTTGATCGCATATTTGGTTCACGAAAAAAAAACGTTATGAGCACAGGACATTTGGTCTGCATTCCGAGCTGCGTACTGGCGTTGTCGAACGATACAGGGTCGTAAGTGTGACACCATCTTTTCCTTCTAGGTTGCTTTTAATTTTTGGCGTATCCTTTCGTTGAGTTCCGTTTTTCCATGTCTTAAAATTTTGTATGGTTTCGTTGTTTCCTTCGTTTGTTTGACAGTGCACTCCATAAGGGTAAGAACCTTGTCGAGCGTTCATTGTTTTCTTTATTTGTTGATTTCAATTAAATTAAATTGGCCTTTTATGGTTTTCACTTTCTATCGCTTTTGTTTGCGTAACAGTTTTGGCAGTGAATTTTGCGCGCCCAGCGAAGAATAAATTTTGTCTGTCGAATTAAACTGCTCCCATTCTAGGAAGATTAGCGTTGTGTTAAATACGTTTTCGAGATATATATGTATTTGAGACTTGTTTGAATTGAACTATAGACGGCCCGACTTGTAACCATATTGACCTTTTGCTTACTTTTGAAGTTATGTACCATTGTTTCTTGATAGCGTTACTGTTGATTACTGATTATTAGATCATTGCTAGCGTGAGTTTCGAAAACTTTCAACGATAGTCCATTTTAAAATGTTCCTACTTCAAAACGATACCGTGCTTAGACAGCAGAGGAAGATAGTTCCTTTGTTTATTTTCTTTAGCTGTCTTCTATTTTCCCTCTCAATATATCGATTTTATCTAGTGGTTTAGAAAAATTGAATACGCTAGATTGCATTGTATCGATCGACCTGTGCCGCGACGTCTGTTTTCATGAGCATTTTCGATGCAACAATACTCCTGCTACAATCCAACAAACTAAATTCCATATTGTTTTGAGTCTTTTGCATTAATCATTTTTTATTCTGATCACTTTCAACGTTCCCATTTGAATGTAAAACTATGCCACTGTTCTAATTGTACCTTGAATAAACGATTTCTTTTCTTCTTTTCTCCTGAATTGCATTTCTACAATAAATTCTCGCCGCTCTAAAGGCGATCGAAGATATCATCGAATCGATCAATAACGGTGGTAACAATATTTGGGGTGTTGCACATCCTTACTGAGATAGTGTAGTCCCTTCCTTCCATTGCGCTCCTCGCTGCAACTGATGCGACCCTCCTCGATAGACCACGTTTTCCTTTTCCGAAAATATCCTGAGAATCGCTCCTTATTTTTCTCTCTCACTCTCTCTTCGACCAGGTAATATCGATCATGTAATGTTAGCTGTCGTAGATGCAATGATTAACTCCGAACTCCTCTGAATAGTCAACATTCGTTCGTTCAGTACGCTAACATAATGTTTCTAGTTTTCCTGGTTTATGTTTACTAACTTTCTACGTTTCTCTGATAATCGTTCGAAAACGTTCAAATGTTCGCAGTCATAGATTTCTGAACCTGTTGTAATTGAGTTGTTGTGATGGGACCCGATAGTCATAAGCTTCCATACTAATTAGCTCCGTAGCGTGTGTTCAACGAACTCTTCTGGTTAGATTTTCGCATCGATCTTTAATCATTTTATAGTGTTTCCAATCATTTCCCATAATTGTAGTGAGGAGCACACATCTTAAGATTCGCTTTCATACATTCCCCATAGTTTCCCATAGTTCTCCATAAAGAACAGATCCAATTCGTTATGATATGTGTATAGTCGTATTGCGCATAACGAATTGGAACGTTAGCTCTTTTCTCATCTCACTTAACTAAGAATGTCTTATCCATCTGTACATGTTCATGCTCATTCTTCGTCGAACTGTCATCCACAACATGAAGCCCGCGTGATCATATGCATTCATTCTCCTGATCGTCATCGTATTTCCTCTATCTTCTCGATGTGTTTGCGTTTTCTAAGTGGTGGTTTTCGTTTCACTAACTTAGTGCTCCCTCTAGCGAGTTTGAAGTATTTTCCAATTTCATCGTACGTGTCCACCATTTCATGCTAGGACTGTTCCTATGTCCGTTTTGTCATTGAACCGTTGTTAACAATAAGCGATTGCAGTCAAATCGTAAAGCGCACTCTTAGTCCTTCTCGTATGTGCTGCAAGCGTGAGGTGTTTCTATCGCATATTAAAGTTACTGTTTTCTTTCTCTCTCCTCTCCTTCCGTGACGCACCTTACGATACGTACGATAGGACTGCAACAATAAGCCGCAAACGGAGAGTACAAACAGCGAGAACGGTTCGCAGGACAGCGGCATCCACACGGACCAGACCAGCCTGTCCGAGATGCAGTCGCAGGAGTCATCCTCCGTGTACCAATCACAGGAGTCGATCGATCAGCTACCCGAGGATACGCCACGCCGCAAAGTGGAACAGGTAGCTGCTGTTACCGCCAACGGCACGACTGACGCCTCGATGACAACTGACGACTCAATCGTGGTCACGGCCGCTCAGCCCATAGTGATTCGTGCCATTTATCCGCCTGGCAGCGATAACCTACTAACTACGCAAACGATAGAGGTCCCGGTCGCGGGTCAAACAGTTGCCGGGGAGGCTACGAAGCATGACACTGTACTGGCGGAGCTGGCAGGCGGAGATGACCCAGCAGTTGTTACGCCACAACTTCAATTGGACGACGGTGACAACATACGGTTGGGAGACAAAATCAAGCTAATCCTAGACGACGCGTTGCTGTTAAAGCAACAAGAGTGTGGTGGTGATACGGAAAACACGATCATCGTGCAGGAATAGTAGGAGGAGTACTACGGGGTAGCGAAGTTGCAGTACTAGTAGTAGTAGCAGTGGGCGGTGATAAAGCTCCACCAATGCGCCATGTTGGTTCGATCGTAAAAACGTTTTCCTTACGGTACGATAGAAATATCTTACATGCTTGTTGAATTGTACATTGTGTTCTCAATGCTATCGTTTGTACCGAGTCTATTAGGAGTTTGTAACAAAAAGCTATACCCCTAGTTTCGTGTCTTGTGACCAACGCCGAAGCACTACACTTCGTGTATGCTTTATTATTTTTTGTTTTTGAATAGTGGTCCGAGATAAGAAGGCAAAGTCCAGTAAATACCCGTGTTTTTTCCTTTTCCATTGTATCTTGAAATTTACTAGTTTTCCATCATAGGGATTCAGACACTGATATCGCTTAGAATCTCTCCTTTTCGAGGGAAAACTGAAATGCAAAAACATTATTGTCTGCGTGATTAGGCTAAATAAATCGTGCACGTACCAATACGTCACGAGCACCATCACCATAATGTGTTGAAAATAAAACAAAAGAAAGTAGCACCAAGGAAGAGATCAACGTGTTATTGTCGTGTTAACACATTACGCGAATTCTTACTTCTTCTACTGAACTAGCTCGGCATCGTTGCGATTATGGTGTGTTGAGAACATGTGTGTGTGTGTGCGTAGATTTGACGACATTTTTTCCTATCTCATACGAATTCCCTAGTGAATTCCTTCTTCGTTGAAGGAGAACGCGTGTTGGTGTTAGAACGTCATGCCAGAAGTAGGCAAAAAGTTTGATCAAGTTAAAGCAGACCAGGAAAGTAAACAACTATTAACAAGCAGACAACGTTGCAAAGAGATGTAAACGTTGGTTTATGTTATAGGAAAACAACAATGAAAACACGATGAAAACTAGAAAACAAACTCGTACAGTTTATTAATGTTGCAGCTTTTCTTCCATCCGAAAAGAGGAGTGACATTTTTCTTCCTGTTTTTTCTAGGTTACGTGTAGAACCAGTTTCGCAAGCGTGTATAAGGTTTGACGGAAGTTCGGCTCAGTTCGGAGCAAGATATAATACTCGAATTTTGCGAAGCATACAATCGATAGGTATGATAACTTTTCCATAAATATTTCTACAACACTACTCCCCCTGTACAGACGTTTTCCTTATCGTTCCCATCCGTTTGTCGCTGGCCGTCAGCTGCTTCCCTTTTGATTGCGGGTTTTTTCTTCGACAGTGCACCCATCCTCTGTCGGAGCATTTTGTTCTCGTCGGCACACTTGGTGGTAATGACCGACCGGACCATACTTTCGTCCACGTTACACCGCTTCCTAATGATTTCCACCACATCGGCTACCACGTTCGGGTCGAGCCGATCCTTGACCGGTTTCTCCGTGTTGGCCGCATACGCCGGCGACGGTCGTCCGCTGAGCGAATGCGTAGCCAGTTCCTCGCGGGAGAACACTTGCAGGAGCAGCTTCCGCGTGGCATACTTGTAGTTGGCCCACTTCATCTTATCCAGTACGGATTTTCGAACCAACGTATTTTTGCTGCCAATCGACACCATCGTCGTTGTGGGATCGTTTTCGGTCTTCATCTGCTTGCTGGCATCGGGCTTTTGATCGTCGTCTTGTGAACAATCGTTCCAATCGTTTTTGATCAACTCATCCACCATGGCCATGGTGGAGTGCGAAGTTTTTTCCGTCTTCAGCGCAGACTTACGACCGTCGGAATCTGGTCCAATGAAAAGAGATGGCTCAGAGTTTGATTTCGAATTGGAGGCAAGATCGTCAATCGGTGGCACGTCGGTTGAAGATGCCCAGCTCTGCTTGCTGCTGATGTCCTGCTGCACTTCAGTAAGACGATCCAATACTTGCACCGTTGACCAGTGCTCTCCGGGAACGGTTGAGTCCTTCACCAATATGCTGCCGTTGTTGACGGTTCCATAGTCACTAAGTATCATCCCACCCGTGCTAGTTTCAGCTCCGGAGAGGTGGTAACTTTCAATGACTTCCGTAGTAATCAATTCCGACGACGAAGGGTTCTCTTTAGCTTGATCCGTAACCATCACTGGTGTGGGTGTTCCAACCGTTGTGACCTGCTTCAGGATGTGCTGGAGCGTTTCGTGCTGTACGAGTATTTTCTCCTGCAGCTCGTGCAGCAGCTTCCGGTTGTATTCGTTCTCCATCCGATAGCTCTTTTGTTCGGCCATCACGTTCTCGAGGTAGGACAAAATTCGATCGTACTTTGCATCGCGCGACACAGGTACCTCCGACGACAGGCCGACTGTTTGCGTTTGCTGATCGAACGTCATCGGAGGAGTTGCTTTGGACGCGCGATCGACGACGGTTCTGTTGAAACGTGCCGCTATCGTACGGGACGGAGGGGACAATTCTGGACGAGTCATCTCAATGTCCTTCAGACTGCAAGTAGAATCGGAATCATGACGTTGACGTTTGGCGCTTTTAATCTGAAATTTAAATTTTATTTTGTGATCAAAAATGTGTTTTAAGCTTTTCTGAACAAACTTACACTCTCATGTTCGTCCGGAAGCTCTCTCGTTTTCTGCTGCTGTTGCGTTGGGCCACTCTGGCCATTTAGTCTGCTGTAGTTCGATTGTATTTGAAGTGGCTGCCTCAGGAACGGTGGAACCTGTGCGACAGATTTGGCGAACAAATTGTTTGCCGTCATAATGCGCAGCTCTTGTAGTTCAGTTTCAAGAAATTTCCGATCCTCTGGAACGTTATTTGCATTAGCACTTTCGTGAAATGTACATTTTGTTGTGTCTAACGTTACCCGATATCATCACGATCGTTGCCGGCATGATGTATCTTCCCCGCAGCACATGAATCAGCTTGCCCGTGTAAAGTCCAGCGAATCGTTTGTTATGTCCTACCTCGTCCAACGGGCGACTAGCGTCACGTGTAACTTCCACAATCTGTGACGTCTCAATCACCGTGTACGCATTTGGTTCTTCGTTCGCCGTTTCCCACTCGATCAGGGCGTAGCATGTCGGGACAGAATTTGAGGCTGCAGATTCCGGGCGATAACACATTTCGACACTTTTAACCATGGCGGGAGACTGCTCCTGGGCCTGGGTGTACGTCGGAGTCACTCTGTTCTCGGGAACACTGGAGGATGCAATCGTACTGGTAGCGACGGACGCAACAAAGGAGCCCGAAGATATCGGATGAAACACATTGGAGTATGTACCACCATTACCCTTCGGTTGGCCCATTACAGCATCGAACGCGGAATTTGCTGTGTCGAACGATGATCCTGACGTGTTGATCATAGTAGACTGTGCCGTTTCAGTGGGAATGTAAGGTTCGCCGGTCGAATAAGAGGACACTACGCTTGAAGTAAACCTCGTTTTGGCACTAGAATGATTATCCATATCGACTGCACCCGATAAACAAGACTTCGCGGACGAGACGAGGAACTAGAATGGGGTATGTTTAGCAAGAACCCGGTTCACAGCCACCCCTCGAGATCTCGGTTGAGTCTGTGTGCAGCTGGTGTGAGAAAGACGGAATAATCATCCATAACCTTCGTACCATATGATCATCTCAGTTGGAATCCTGCACGGATTGAAAGGGAGAAACCAGTACAGGTAACAGGAAAACCAAAGGCTGGAAGGATATGAACAGCAATAAGAGGAGGGTAGAAACGATTGTGTACGATTCTTTCAATTCTCTTTACTTTGCTCTCCTTATGATCGTATGCGTGCAGTGAGAATCCTGCAGGAATTTGAAGGGCAAAAGCATTCTCCCAGGTATGCACCAACGAAGAGGGTATGCCTTTCCGCTTACAGGGTAGGAAAAGGTTGACAAAAGGACCCCTATTGGAAATCATAAATTACCTGCAGATCCTTTCTGGAAATCATTTAACCAACCTTTTTTGGAAGCTTTTACCGGTTTTTTTCGATGCTAGTTTTCGTACGTTTGTTTGTATTGCGAAATGTAATAAAATTATCTATTCTGACCACGAAGAAAGGAGCACAGCGAAGCAAAATGGTAGTTTTTATGTCAATGTTTATTGGAATAATGGATGTTGTACGGCGACATTTTATGCCGGTGCTAATTATACTTGCAAATTTGAACGTTTGTATCTAGCGCAAAGAATACAAATTTACTTAAAATCTACTTTTTTCGGTTGCATTTCATATGCACACATAAAATGGAGGTTTTGTTATTATGTACAATTCTGATGTGCTAGTGAAATTAAACCATTTTCAGCGATACCTTCGCTGCATCTAATATCATTTGCTGTACTTTGCGACCACCTCCTTAAGCAGTGACTGCTGGGAGCACGTTAAATCTTGCCGCAGATATAGTTCATCCCGCACCGAGATCAACGATTCTACATCCTTCGTCTGGCAGGACACAACGAGCGACTGCAGCAAGAAAACGAGATCCTCCGGTAGTTGTGCCTGGCCTGGACTCGGTTCGCGATGGCCACCGTCGCCGATGGTTGAGTATCGTTCGATAAACTTATGATCATACCGTACGGATGGCGGAAGCTGCAGCAGACAAAGCAACAGCAACCGTGAAACCTCGATCCGCCTCATTACATCCTGGTACAGCGATTCACATTTTCGCTCAGTAACGTCGTCATAAATTTCGGACAGTTTCTCGAACGCGCCGACGAAATCGCGCGCGTTCAGGCTCTCCTCCGCCGACTGTTCCAGATCCCAGATACGATGGCACGGTGAGCTGAAGTCGCTCGTCAGTTCCACGTTCGGGTTGATCTCCTTCAGCTCCCTTATAATGGCCGCCCCAATGACCGACTTGTCAGGCAGTCTGGACAGTGCCTGGGTATAGCAACGGAACGCTCCCTCGTGGTACGCGTGTGGAATGTTTGGGACGTGCATCCGCGACTGTTTATCGTGCGCGCTGCGAAAAGATCGTGCCGCTCGGAGGAGCGCTTCGACCTCGCCCATGTCGTTGCCGATAAGCTTCTCGCATTTGCTTTGACCGATGTAACACTTGGCCGCATATTCCGGCTGGAATGCTTCGTTGAAGCTATTGGCCAGCGAACCGAATTCCTCCGCTACTTCCGAAACGCTTGGCCCAAAGCGCCTGCAAACAGAAAGGAAGGAAATGTTTTTAGAGGTAAAGCCGACATTCAGAAAAACTTTTCGACACTTACTTGATCAAAACGCGTTGTATTTTCTTAAGTTTATTGCACGTCGTCTTATATTGATGGATCAAATCAGAGCTAGACATTTTAAATCGCTCTGAAATGGCTCGATCGACAAAATTACTCACTCGTTTTGTTTTGTTTTTCTTTTTTGTGCAACATCGGATGGTGATGTAAACAAACAGCTGTCACTTTGGATTGTCAGAAGAAAAACAACAAAACGTGCTGGGGGACTTCGTTCTGGTGATTTTTTTAATAAAATCTAGGTAAGTTCTCAACTAAAGTTTGCTTTTACTATTTTTAAGTGATAACTATAACTCATAGTTATGTTGTGCTCTATTCGTTGTCTACGTGTAAATGGGTTTCACGTTTAATTCGGCTATCATTGTTTACGCAATCTCCTCCGAGCAGGTTCTTCTCGGGATTCCGATCGTGTAGAAATGCGGCACGCAAAGTTTATCGCACGAACCGTTTTGGTGCAAAATAGCAACGTTGAGGAAGCTTGCCGCGTCTTGAACCGTATCCTGGGAAAGGAAGAGATTTTCGATCAATATCGACGCACTCGCTACTATGAGAAACCCTTCCAGGTACGTTGCGCCTTCCTGGAGCGTCGGGTGAAGATTGCCCTCCTAACCCGGCTTGTTTTATTTTCAGACCCGACGTCGCATCAATTTCGAGCGCTGCAAATCAATCTACAACGAAGATATGAATCGCAAAATTCAGTTTGTGCTGCGAAAGAATCGGGTAGAACCGTTCCCGGGATGTAATTGATTCGTGTAACCAAATATATCTGTTGTAGTCTAACAGTGGTGATTAGCTTTAATTTGCTTTCCAGATAGGAAACCAACCGAAAATGTAATCAAGCTGATTGAAATTGAGCCATAATTGCAAAACTCTTTTTGCTGTAAATCCACTACGTTTTGCTCAGAACAGCGCAGCCCCGGAAGAAGAGAACCCGCCACCCTAAACGTGCGTCGCAAGTGGGCGCTGTCAACTGTCAAACAGGTGACACGACGTGTGTGCGAGCGAGCAAACCAACAAAAAAAAGTTTTTCTGGACCGAAAGCAGCGAAAAATCCGCAAAATTCCGTTTTTCCTTCCCAGGATTTTCCAGCCAGCGGTTTCGGTGAAGAAAAGTCTGCCCAGTGGTCCGCTAGTTTCGCGTTCGCGGCGCACGGGTGTTTCGTTTGCTTTCTGCTCGCGTCCGGCGTGAATCTGCACCCAGTTGCAGTCGTTTGTGGATGCAACGCGTTCCTCTCCCGGGACTCCCTTTGCGTGGTAATTAAGGGCAGTGTGTGTATGTGCCGTACGATTTTCCCGGTATCGACCAAATCCCAGGCACCAGCCGGAAACCCGAGGCAGCTCGTTCGGTCCCGAATCGTCCCGCTTTTCCCTCCGTTGGCTGTTTTGCGGAAAAGCGCAGGATAACGCTTCGATTTGTATCTCTCGGTCATACGTGCATGTGTGCGTAAGTGTCGTGTGCGAGTGTGCGTAACAAAAAAAAACGAGTAAATCCAGTAGGCAGGGCAGCGGGCCGTGTGGTGCCAAGTAAGTCGTCCGCCTAGTGTTTCCTCCCACGGAAGCAGCAGTTGCAGCAGTTTTCCAGGCCGCGAGGAGGAAAAAGTGATTTAATAATTAATTTGTTCGCGTGTTCGCGTGGAGATCGTGCAGCCAGGCAGCACACACAGAAAACCCGATCGCCTGGGTCGCGCCATCAGAGTGAGATCACGCAAAAGGAGTGGCAAAAACAACCGCCGAATTGGGCAACCGAATCTGCGGGGAGGACCGTGTGAAGCAAGAGGCAGCGGCAGCGGAGAAAGGTCTCCGGCAGAAATAAAACAAATTAACACAGTGGGCATAGTGGGCGCAGTGCCAGTTGGATGAGCAAAAATGATTCTGCTGGAGATCAATAACAGAATCGTGGAGGAAACGCTCACAGTGAAGTTTAAAAATGCAATCGCTGGGTGAGTAATCGCGGCAAACGCGCAACGACCGCTTGGTCATCACGTCATCGAAGCGCGGGGACACACAAACAAGCTGAGGGGACTTTTTGGCTGCATATTTCATCCTTTCCGTCCAAGAAGGAATCACATACTTTCGCCCAACGTCAAATACTAAAAACGATTAGTTGCAACATGGATGCAGCTTTTTTTATGCAATTGATGGATGAACTAAAAAGGAAACTTGTCTCCTCTCCTCTCTTCTCAGCACGGTGACACATCGGCATCGTGAAACGTGCTCAAGGTGCATTAAGTGGAGCATCGGAGGCAGCTGTTACTGAGTTCGGAAGAAATTTTCATGACACAGTATCATTTTGCCTTCGAGGTGTGGAGCAAGTTAGGACAACATTTACTTGCTTTTAAGAGGCATACTTTATTCAACAATCCCTTATTTCGAAGAAGGAATCCTACTGATTCATCCTTACTGCAAACACTCCAGCCAACACCCATCCGTACTGTTTCATAGCATAACACGAAGAAGAAAACGTTATTCCCCTTTCTGTTATCGGGTGCTTATCGGCGTAATTTTCGACCGCTTAAGTCGACACGAACGGCACAGTAGAGACTCCTGGCGCGAAAATATGCGCTGCCGGGTGGTGTGTTTTTTGGGACGCTTTATCAGCGTTTGTGCTTATCTCGCTTCAAATGAATATTAGTCTGCCAGTGTATGTTGTATCGGAATGAGAAAACATGCATTGAAAGGCAGCATACAACCGGCAAAGTTGTACGATCAAAACTTTGTTTTTGGTTCGAGGTTGATGCATCTCAGCATGCGGAATGTTTACATCTACCGCTCCAAATATAGAATACGAGTCCCGCAGCGGTGGATTGAAACGCGATACCCCATTGGAGAATATAAAGACCACTTCTGATCAATAAAAGTTGTCTTATCTTTTGCAGTGTTACAACGCCGCAGTTTCGTTATCTTTGAAGTGGAGCTGTGCATTTCTCCATCCCCCAGTTGAACGAAAAACAAAAAATGGTTGAATTGCAACACAAGCGACGAGCACAAAGGACAAATAAAATTTTTGCGCTTCTTACCTCGAATATTGAACCGATAAGTCAGCAATTTTGTATTGGCTTTGTCACTCGTGCCAATTCGTCGGTGTTTTGCTTAGCTCGTACAAAAACCAACCCTCAAGAAAAATTAATCAAACGAGCCCAATGATTTGAACGTACGATGAACTTTCGTACCGTGAACGATCCCTCCGATATGTCTCCGTCTGATTCAAGCAAGCATTAGGAACATTACACATCACAAATCATACGATCGTCACACCTTATCTACCCCCGTTAGTTACTATTTTCTTTTCATATTGCATTATCTTGCACTTCCGGTGTAGTAATAGTCGCTATTCTCTTTCTGTTCCCCTTGCAGAAACAAGCCGGAATCAATCGATGTGACCGTAGCGGACTTTGACGGAGTATTATTTCACATTTCCAACATCAATGGCGACAAAACGAAAGTGCGAGTAGGTATCCGTGACATTAATCGGCTCGTAATCCGCTGGAAACGCGGGGGGTGCAGCAAGCTGGCCATTATCCAATTGGTGCGGCGCGACACATGCAAGCGTTAGGAAAACAGCCTTCGGTAGACCATTTGTATCGAAGAAGGTTGTCGACCGACGACGAGCCTGTTGAACATCCATGTTATCAATTTTAACATTGCTTCCCGTTCTCTCTATCGCTTCCTTTCGCTCGTTTCCCACCAGACGAGCATATCGCTAAAGTTCTACAAGCAGCTACAGGAGCACGGAGCGGACGAGCTGCTGAAGCGGGAGTACGGTGACTTACTGATCGAGCCCGAGGACGGCTACAACGTGTCGGTGCTGGTCGACCTGGAAACCATCCCGGACAACTGGGAGGAAACGGTGCGGAAGGTGGGGCTGCTGAAGCGCAACTGCTTCGCGTCCGTGTTCGAAAAGTATTTCGACTTCCAGACGCAGGGCGAGGGCGAAGGCGAGGGTCAGAAGCGAGCGGTAATCAACTATCGAAATGATGAAACGATGTAAGTTTGGATCCGTGCCAACCGAGCGGATAGCGCGGCATAATTTTATATGTTTTTAATTGGAAAATGAACACAAACTAATTCTACCATGTTCTGTCATACACACAAACACGCGACAGGTACGTGGAAGCCAAGCCGGATCGCGTCACCGTCGTGTTTAGTACGATATTCCGCGACGAGGACGACGTGGTGTTAGGTAAAGTGTTCATGCAGGAGCTGCGCGAGGGCCGGAGAGCTTCACACACGGCACCCCAAGTATTATTCTCCCACCGGGAGCCCCCGCTCGAGCTGGCCAACACGGGTGCACGTGTCGGTGAAAATATTGGCTACGTTACGTTCGGTACGTTTCGCCTGTTTCGGGACCTGCGTCTCTTGTGCACGCGGAAATTAACTATATTGTTTTGTCCTTTCGCTTCCCCTTCGCAGTACTATTCCCAAGGCACACCGCGAAAGAAACGCGCGATAATACGATCAATTTAATTCACATGTTCCGTGATTACTTGCATTATCATATTAAGGTGAGGGTCAACACCTCGAACACTCGCGGATCGTTTGAACTGATTTTGGTTATATTTCTCCTCATCCCACCAGTGTTCGAAAGCGTACATCCACTCGCGGATGCGAGCAAAGACGACGGAATTCCTGAAGGTGCTCAACCGTGCTCGACCGGAGCCAAAAATCACGGAAAAGAAAACAATAACGTGAGTTCAAAAGCAATTGATGGCTCTAAAGAACGCTTTAATTACGGTTCGGTTCCCTTTACATCTTCCAGCGGCCGAACATTCATCAGGAAGGAATGATTATGAAACCCGTCGGACGCGTCTAGTTGTTAAATGTGTAAGTATTCAACCGGTAATAAAGCAAAAACGCGCAGTGTAAGAGCGGATGGAGGTTAAAATGTGCAGCAGGGGTACACATTTTGCTTTCGCAACTTTATGGAAACCCTAAATTTGAAATGAGACGAATTTAATCCCGAGGTTTATCAGTAGGTTTGCGCGTCGTCTCCCCGTACTGAATATCTCACCCACGAAGACAGAAAAAACGCATTCATCCCATTTAACGCATGAGAGAAAAAAGAAACTGGTAATTAGATCGCATTACAATTTGCATAACATTGGCATTCAATAGTAAACCACACGGAAGGTCGGTCGAAACGAAAGTAATTAAATCACACTAGCAAGAAACTTTGGTGATGTAAAGTAAAAAAAAACTTTACTCGCACAAAAACAGACACATACACACACACATTCAATAACACATTGTAATGGTAGGCAAATTAGTCGCAAATATACACCCCGTGATGACACACGATGACGCAGTAGCATTTCACTCTCATTCGTCGAGCTGCCAACAACGTATATAGAGACGATTCGTGAACATAGCTGTAACGTGGCTCCTTCGGAGAACCAGTCTTCTCTACAGCAGGGAACCTATAAGGCATTCGGACGAAAACGCGTAGGGGTTCTTATATTATACAATATGGGACAAAAAAGCAAACTAAAACATGAAAGAGAGAGGAGCTGCTAGTAATGAATGAAGAAGAAAACGGTGTGAATGAAGAAATAAGAAGTGTTTACCCGTAAGCTAAATATAACTAATTTTATAAAGAAACCCCTATATAGTGCGAGAGAAGAGTCAAGATGTGCAAAGAAAACGGCAGGTGCAACGTGAAGTAAAGCATTTAACTAACCATTTATGGCTGAAAATCGTGCCGAAAGATCGAAAACGGTACGATAGAAAGGAAATTTAAAATTAAATTACACATCGCACAAAAAATGAAAGATCAAAATGATGCCGGTCAAAACCGCTCTCATGGAAGAATGGAGAGGATGAAAAGCTATAAAAACACTAATCAATTTACTAATCAATTCGTAGCGTTTAAAGAAACGAAAGGAGCGAGCGAGCATCGTGTTTGTTGAGATGGTGAAACTGCAATACTAATCACGAGCGATAAAGAAACAAGACACATCCTCGTTCGTAAAAGGTGGTAAGCGGAAGCAACAAACGCCTGATTGTTTTCCTCGTCAAATTTTACCAAACCTACACAAGAAACATTGTTTAACTAGTAACTACTTCTGCTGATACTACTACTATTACTACTGCTAATATTACTATTACTAGTAGCGCCTAGAGGAGTCATTGGGCAAGCATGACTAGGGGAAGAAAGCAAGCGAACGAGAAATAAATACTAAGTGCTCGCGAACCATAGTAGTGGGAGGAAGTGGAAGTTAGTTAAGTAATGACAAAATCCCCTCGTTTATATCGGGAGAGATTACTACTACAGAAAAAACAACCTCCCGTGGTGATTCTTCCAACGTTGTTGTGTAGGAGGGATAAAGTGTTTGCGTGTACCGGAACATAGACGAAGAGTGAAAGCTGATGTGCATTTATTTACTAGGCAGTTGAGTAAAAGAGTTTCCATCCGTTTTTTCCTTCCCCCGTAAGCGTTTCCCGTGCAGTTTGCGATTGCTGTGTTGGAAGTTCTGGATAGCTAGGAGGCAGGAAGGAGAAAGAGCGCGCAATTTTTGTGTTAATGTGGATACCATTGCAATGCGAGATTCATCTCATTCTTCATCGCCGCCAACATTACATGGAATGTGATATCGTTTTGCTGCTGTAGCTCACCTGCTCTACCTGCCTGTTGTGTGACAAGAAAGAGCTTGGGAATGCAGTTTCGATGGATCTATTCAATTTCCCTTGTCTTTCAAGCAAGGGAGGGAGCATTTGCGTTGGGAACACTAGTAAAGCAACTGTTTTATCCAACACACACATACCGGAGTCCGTCAACTTCGAAGAAGGTAGTTCTCTTAACCAAAAAGAGGAGAACACATAGGAAAGAGGGTCCGAGACGATTAGGAAAGATTATGAAATGCGTGAGGTGAGCTCCTAAACAAAACATACAATGAACAAAAAACAACAACACAACCTTCAATAAATCAAAGAATCCCCCCATCAGCTAGCGAAACTGGTGGAGCCAAATAATCAGAGTAGAGGATGTTTTTTTGCCGAACGATGCCGAAAGATGAAAGAAATTGAAGCTATTACAACAGATGTATGTGTTCCCAGTCGTATCTCAAGTTTGTCGATGTAGCGCAAACAGTTGTGATCAAGAAGAACACCATCAGAGGCTTATAATGGACATATTTTACTGCTACATTTGGTTAGTTACATATATTATTGGCAAAGGTATGCTACTAAACTTGGGTTGGCTGCCCACAAAAGCCCATCTGAAAACGTATCCAAGGACTACCCTCCCTCCATCACGCATTCAGTAAAGTGGGCATCCAAAAGCTGGACTTCGAAATATGGCTTCCGAATCAATCCGCCCGTGCTGTTAACCCCATTTCGCTCACTCGATCGACCTTTCAAGCACCGGAAGACATCAGTTAGCGAAGCCATAACATCATCCGCCACCACTGTACCTCACATTTGCGTATGCATCGTAGGTCATGGAAGCGAATATGTCACTTCCTGTACCACAAACCTATCGTGATGATCTAAATGTGCTGTAGAAATGAAGCGTTACACTAGACAGCTCACCCTTCTAGGGCAAAAATTGGATTGGCAGGATGGGATAGTGCGGCTGTGCAAGAGACGCTTGTAATAAAACAAGCAGCAGGTGGAACACTCCTTAATTCTACGGCAAGCGCGCTCGGGCTTTATTCGAAAAACCGGACACTCCCTGCTGATGGGCTGATGGGCGGGCGGAAAAGGGATGCGAAATGAGCCGACCATCCGCTCACACCCACAATGAAACGAAACGAGAGTGAACAGGGCAAAAGGACCCAAGACCGGGATACGACCAACAGTTGCGAACCTTAAACCGTTCCGTGTGGGAGTAGCGATAAGCCAAAGTCGTAAAGGTTGTCTTGTCTAATCGATCGAATTAAAAATTGGTCTGTTTTGGATTGGTTGAATTTGGAGTAACTCTATCAATCACCTCACAGAATGGGTGACGAAATGAGCGTTGAGCAAGAAGCGGAAGCGATCCTCGAAGCGGAAACCAGCTTCGGAATGCGCGTATGGCACCTGCTGTTCTTGTCCTGCGGTTCCGTGCTCGGTGTCGTCATCATGCTGTGTTGCTGCATCCGGTTTCGCATTCCGCGCACCAAGCAGGACATCGAGGCGGACTACCATCGCAAGAAGCTGACGCGCAAGTTTCGCGAGCGGCTTGACTGCATGAACAACGCGGACATCGACGAGATGGATCTCGTTAAGGCTATGGAACGAGTCCGGGAGGACTTCATGGCCGAGCAGGACAAGCTCGCTAGTAAGGAGGCGACCGAGAACAAGGACAACCAGGCAATCGTTACCGTGTGCGACAATGTGTAGGAGCCATGATTGTGGTAGCCGGTGCGGAAGTTTTAGAAAATATGTTTAATATACACAATATTCCAGCAATGCCACTTGGAAGTGCTCCTGTTTTTGTGTGTGATTTAATGCAATGCAAATGCATTTAATAGGTGTGTATGGAGCGAATTTATCAGTTTCCTGGCGCAAATGTAAACCGTAAAATGTTGTGATCTCTTGTAAAATGTGTTTTTGTTTCAGGTGATGTTTTCTGTAATTGGTATTTGAATAAACATGAAATTGCTACTTTACAATTGCACCGCTTTTTCTTCGCAAAGTTTGGGCTGACTTGTGAATGTTGGAAAATTGTTCAACAATGTAAGTTATTTTATGAATTGAAAATGAACATTGCCAACTTTTTACATTATTTTAAATTTAATCATCAAATTTAATCATGTATGTGTTCACTGAAAGCTTGCGACTTTTTTAAATTATTGTCAACACGTAGGAACACTGCGGTAGATGTCATGGCGTTTGTCATGCGATTCTGGGAAGATACTGTACACACGTCAGGTTATGCCCACGACTACAGTTCGGACTGGGTCATCTATTGATTGTCAGAAACGTCAGCACACGTTGGCAAATATCAGTCCGGCAGCCTAGTCTTGGCAAGAAGAGCCTACCGACAATGTTAAATCTAGAAATAATAAGCAATAAAAACACATAATCAATTCGTATGGCACAACATTGCAAACATACACGGTCGGTCGCCAACTGTCAAATAAAAGCATGTTTTGGTTCGTTTGTCGTTTGGCCATTTGCAATTTCTTCGGGACGAATCCATCTGTCATCTACTCGGTATGTTTTGCTGCTTGGGTCGGTTAGTTGGGAAGAAACTGTTCACAACAAAGCTACTGCGCGCTGTGTGTTTTCCAGAATTTTCACCCCGTATTCCGTGTAGTTTTCGTGAGCAAGTAGGAAAAAGCGTGAAAAAATCGTGACAAAATGGTGGTTATCGCGAAATCATCGGCTAAAAAGGGCGAAAAGTCCATTCTGCCCCTGGTGCACCCGAACACGGAATCCACCCCGACCGCTCCGGCCGTAAGTAAAATAGCATAATATCGGAGCTCAGCATAAAGACGTAATTGTTTTTTTCATTTGTTGCTACGCTCTACGCATCCATTTTATCGTTTTCGAGCGGTGGAAAAGTAAGAATCGTCCACTGAAAGTAGCTAGACGGGAAAAACTTAACCTTCTGTGCACTGTTTCTCCTCTTCTTCTTCGTCGTCGCCGTCGTCGCTGCCTGCTTCCGTTTTCGCATTCGTCGCCGCCTACTGACGATGATGATGATGACGATGACGAGTCGATGGGAAATCGAGCGTGTAAACATTCCGAAACATCATCATTATCATCAAACACATTGACCCTGGGAATCCAATGCAGTGAGGCAGATAATCCTCCCCCCGTGTGTTATCAAATGAAATTGCACTCTCCAGCGTAAAATAATTGAGGCACTTTCATCAAATTTTCATGGGGCAATAATGTCGATGCAGCCACAGCTACAAACATCATGCACTTCGAATCAATTCGGCGGATATCGTACACTGAGACATTTGCTTAGATGAGTCATGCACAACTACAAACGGGGTTGGGCAGTGATAAGAAAAGAAGCAATTTGTGCTCATCCAGTTGAGAGCGCTTACATTCGCGGAAGCGCCATGGAAGTAGGAAGATGCAAGAAAAAAAGCGAATGCACTTTTGAAGAACACAATCGTCAGCGTCCCTCTGCTATCAGAAAAAAAAAACGCTCTTGAGAAGGGTTAGGGCACGCGTTTCATTTTCCACGACGCAATTGCGACGTGATATTATTGCTTTCAACTTTTTGTTTTTACCTCCACATACTTCCACTGCGGAAGACTCTGGAGGTTGCGTGTCCCTCGCAAGGGTAGTTTTTCATATAGCTGCGAGGCTTTTTTCACCACACTTTCCCAGTACCGGCTTCACGATTATCTTGTGCGTGTGTGAGTATATGCGTCTGACTCGGATGCCGTGCTTGTTTGGAAACAAAACCTATATCAATTACTTTTTCCATCATTACCAAGGTGCTGGGGTGGAAAACGCCTCTTTCACCTGTGAGTACGTTCGTTCGCATTTTAATCTCTCGTATATGGAACCGGTCACGACTCTCAAACCAATCCTATCAAAACAGTGAGTTGTTAGCATGTCGAAGCTAATTTCTTTTCGCAGGAAAAAACGTGCCAAATAACCCCAAACTTGGTTCGCTTGTCTCCCTGTTGCTGATGCTGTTGTTGTCTGCTGTGTTTGTTGGAAGATTTGCAGGGCTAGCGACCTGAACTGGATTGTGCACGAACCGGCCGGGACACGAACATTTTTACTGCAACGCTTTAACCTAGTGGTGCTTTAACACGGCGAAGGTACATATCTCTCCCCATGGGTCGGTAAAGATGATAAAAGCTTTATTATCGCTCACTTGCCTTTTCTACCATTGGGGTTTAATGCGTCATGCTGCTGTTGAGTCATATGGCTGCCCAGTGATAGCATAGACTGATGCAAAAGGCGAAGAATAACAAGGCAGACTTGTTGGAAGTCATTCTACCTTGACGTCTAATGCTAACTTGGTGTAGTCTCTAGACAATTTTATTTAATACAACCCTCATTTTATCAACGCTACGAAACTTCGTCGCGTGGTCAAAGGTATGAGTAAACATCCAATGTTTTACTCCCACCCTTTTCCTACTGCAACTGTTCGCACTGTGTTCCTGCACAAGCTCGCACCCTTCTGCAACCCCAACATCACCATGCGGGGCTTATCTTGCATTCGTCACCATCATCATCACTTCCACGTACCGGTATCGCGGATTTGCAACTGGCATTCGAAGCGTTTCTGACTGCTGTATAGAAAAAAATCGCTTACGCATGCGCATTGTGAAATGGCCGGCTTCTCCACTGCTGGGCGGGAATAATAGCAAGCCTGATAATACTCACAAGCTATGGTTTACGCTTTACTTTTCAACGGTAAATAAAAAACGTTTGTAATAACAATAAATAAAGCTGTGGTGCACGGGAGAGACGGAGCCATCAATGCTGCGTTATGCTGCTGCGTTATTCGACCGCTTCCATTTGCAAGATTTGCTTAGTAAGCATGTTGTTAACGGGTAGAGTTATCGAAAGTAGCGAGTCGGTCTGCAATCGTTCACCTGACTTTAAGTCTCGGCAACCTGCGGCACTCAAGGAGACAAGCGTCGAAATATTTTTATTTTATTAGGTAATTTAGCCACCACCACTCCCAGATTATAGTATTCCTTGAGTACGATCTGTACTTAGTCTAACATTGGCATCACACTAAGTATCGCGATTAGCCATTTTATTTGCCACTTAAAAGCAACTGATAATTGACCCGTTATAGCCCGTTATGATCTTGTACTTGTACATTTCTCTATTAAATCGTTCACGAGTGTCGGAACAATGACGGAGTGTTTAGTAAGAGACTTTTAAAAGTTTGTAAATTAATTTGGTTTTTTTATTATCGTATATCTTTCGTGTCGTGTTCGTGTGAATCAACTCATATGACTAATCGAACCTTTGCCGGCATTCTTCTATCGGCAGTGGAGTGGAAGGACTAGCAATTGAGTGGCGGGAGTGTGTCAATAATGTCACATTTGCTCTCTTCTTTCTTCAGCCCCGTGCGCGTTGTGTCCTTCGTGACGACTGTATTAGTATCGAGATGGGGCATCTCTTCTCCTGTTCGGCGTGGCGTAATGTGGCGAAACAACAACCTTAAACCAACTCCATCAATTTGTAGTTCACGGGCGTTTTAGCCGGCTCTTAATGAAGCACCCGGTCTCGCCGAGGTAACGGTGACGGTATCCATGTAGATGTAGCTGGTCAACGTAGGCGTTACGGTGACGAGCTTCGTAACGCGCTGATCGAAGGCTATCACTGATTTGGTGCGGGTGGCGTCGGCGACGGCAACGGCGGCGCCCTTGGTAATGGTGTGCTCCTTGGTCAGCGTAACGGGGTCGAGTGTTTTGGTCACCGTCACGGAAACGGTTGCCGTCGGTGACGACGGTTGCTTCGGTGGCAGAAGATCCTCCGGAAGGACGAAATTACTTCGCAGGCGCTGCTCGGCCGCTGCTTGCTGCTGTTGTGCCGCTGGTGGCAGATAGTCGTTGCTAGGCGACGGAACAGGAAGATATTCGTTGTTGAGTGGCGGTGGAGCGCAGGATGCTGTGACGGTGGCCGTCTCTGTGAGCGTCTTGGTCGCTCGAATCGTCTCCGTGCGGGTGAGATAGGACGACGAGGTTTCGATTAGTGTGCGCACTAGTGTGCTGAGCTGGGTTGAGGTAAGCGTGCGGTAGGAAGTCTCGGTAAGGAAGCTGACATCTGTCACCGGGGGTGCGTAGCTCGTGGAGATGTACGTGCTGTAGTAGGTGGTGGGAAACAGCTCCGTCACGGTGCAGGTTGAGGTCCGCGTTATCGTGTCCGTTCGGTACTCAACCACGGGATACCGCTCGGTGACATACTCCACCCGTACGACAGGACTCGTAACTGTTTCGATGCGAGCAATCGTACTGGTTACATGAGACGTAGCCGTTACCGGTGGCAACGAGATCCTCTCAGTGTGTGTTGTCGTGTGGTAGTTAGTTTGGGTTTCAACGGCCCGGTGCACCTCCGTCGAAGTAGTCGGCACGATCAGGGTCGTTGTGACAGTTGTCGGCACTTTCAGATATGTGACGATCGTTTCCGTAACGTTCACTCTGACCGGCACGGTAAGAATTGTTGCGGAAGCCGTACAGGTGTGCACCGGATGGTCCAGAAGTGGACAGCTTGGGGTGGTGTAATCGTACCCATCGAAGGAAGGAAGGAAGGGTGGTGTCGGCGTTGGGGTTGGGTAGGCGTACCCACTGAAAGATTCACCGGAAACCAACACGGACGAGAGCAGGCAACCAAGAAGAACCTTGAGAAACGCCGCTTTATAGTCCCTAAACTCGATTAACGCACTGATGGGCATGATTGGTCACCGTTGGTCCTTTTTTAACAGCACTTCGGGTGGTATTTGACACTCACTCAATCAACGTCCCGTCTCTGATCACATCACCACTTATGGAGTCGTAATTAGGATGTACCGCTTTACGAACGTCACATGCACTTTTACACTTCCATTAATTCCATTAGATATCGGGCACGATTTGCAACTCCTTCACTCACCAACCTTTGACCAACTAATCGCGCGCACGGTCGATTGTGGCCATTTTATTCACTGTTGTTCCCCGCGCTTTGCTAAGGAGCAACACCTCTCCCAGGTGTCTACCACCTCAAAGCATGAAGAAGATTCGCAAAACGCGCCGCAGACACGAGGTGTTGGAATCCGGCATCCCACGCCCAAACGCCAACCGGTTGGCGCTGGCCTTACCAAATATAGTGGGATCGATTGACCGTGCGTCTCCGTACCGTTTGTCCGTGGTTTGAATTCGGGGCATCCAACTCCCTACCAACGCTCCGTCGTCGGAAAGTGTCAACAAAAACTATATCGAAATATCTAAGTCCACCGAAGCGTAGTTGGTTCGGTCATCCCCGGCAAGGGTTGGAGAGAGCAACAGCGCCACCAAGTGGGCAAACAATTCGTGGGACGCTCGTTTTGGGAACATCTTCCATCTTCCGGCCAAGGTGCAAAGAGGAAACTTTGCCCATACCGCACTGATTTGGAAACCTGTCAAGATCAAGTTCATTCCGGTGGTTGGGGCACCGAAATGTCCTCCTTCCTCACCAATCATGTACAGCATATCTCACGGAAGAAGTCGATGCCTCCCTCCCACCCAAACGCAGTTCGTTGGCTTGCGAGATGACTCTGATTAACTGACCGGCGGGTTTTTACTGTGGGCATAATGACATAAGAGCTTTTTTCAGCTCCCGATGGCTGGCTGGCGTGGGTGACGGATGATTCCAAATGGTCGGTCAACGTAGACGGGGCAATGGTGGAAGCTTAATCTTGCGAATCTTGTGGCGTTCTTTTCGATCGATTTTAATGTTGTTTTGCTTACGATCAAATATTTCGAACGTGACTGAAGAGACGGATATGATTGCTATTTCCGTTTTGGTTGGACAAACGGTTTGTTTGTGGCCCTAGTTTGCACCAGGTGATATTTTTTGGTATTTATCTTTTAATATTTGAAATACTGTGACGTCTCAAGCATTTAGCTTTAGCATCTGCGAAGATAATTTAGAAGCTTTAGTTTAAAATTGTCTCGTAAAGAGTTTGCATGTATTAACTTAGCGTTGGTCTAGTATTAGATCATCGACACACTACCCTAGCAGAAGAACCACACAACGAGTGCTAATCATTTCACAAACATAGCTAGCTGCCAGCTGTTGCCTTTGCGACAAACCATGAATTTGAAATTTAATTTACATTTCAATAAGGGCCATGGTGTAAGAGTGACGCAGAGGAGCTGCATGTTTAATGTATGGCCGCAGGAAGATTTGAACACTTTGATAAGCGTACGCTACAAATGAGGCATTTACAAATAGTAGTAGTGCCATTTGTGAAACGTGCCTGCTGAACATTTAGCCTAGTTTCATTGGAGTTATATAGGCCATTGGATACACTTCATCTTCATAGATAATGCACGAAATGGGATTCAGTATTCTACGATTAAAGAGCACGAGGTTTCGATCTACACACTGTGATACTCCGAACATTTAAACACTGTCACTATTTTGTATCATAATCCTCTACTTACATCCTCTACTGTAAACCGACAGACTGTTTAACCTTACGTTCATTATGTTTCATTTCACTAGAGATTAGCTCTAGAATAGAACATTTGGAGCATTTCAAGGTCTTCAATTATCTAACAAATGCAAAACCTCCTCCCCTTTCAATTCACCTACTTTTTTAGGATGATGGCAACA
>KB673423.1:6254145-6286433 GCA_000349145.1 Anopheles dirus
CCTTCCTCACCAATCATGTACAGCATATCTCACGGAAGAAGTCGATGCCTCCCTCTCACCCAAACGCAGTTCGTTGGCTTGCGAGATGACTCTGATTAACTGACCGGCGGGTTTTTACTGCGGGCATAATGACATAAGAGCTTTTTTCAGCTCCCGATGGCTGGCTGGCGTGGGTGACGGATGATTCCAAATGGTCGGTCAACGTAGACGGGGCAATGGTGGAAGCTTAATCTTGCGAATCTTGTGGCGTTCTTTTCGATCGATTTTAATGTTGTTTTGCTTACGATCAAATATTTCGAACGTGACTGAAGAGACGGATATGATTGCTATTTCCGTTTTGGTTGGACAAACGGTTTGTTTGTGGCCCTAGTTTGCACCAGGTGATATTTTGTGGTATTTATCTTTTAATATTTGAAATACTGTGACGTCTCAAGCATTTAGCTTTAGCATCTGCGAAGATAATTTAGAAGCTTTTGTATAAAATTGTCTCGTAAAGAGTTTGCATGTATTAACTTAGCGTTGGTCTAGTATTAGATCATCGACACACTACCCTAGCAGAAAAACCACACAACGAGTGCTAATCATTTCACAAACATAGCTAGCTGCCATCTGTTGCCTTTGCGACAAACCATGAATTTGAAATTTAATTTACATTTCAATAAGGGCCATGGTGTAAGAGTGACGCAGAGGAGCTGCATGTTTAATGTATGGCCGCAGGAAGATTTGAACACTTTGATAAGCGTACGCTACAAATGAGGCATTTACAAATAGTAGTAGTGCCATTTGTGAAACGTGCCTGCTGAACATTTAGCCTAGTTTCATTGGAGTTATATAGGCCATTGGATACACTTCATCTTCATAGATAATGCACGAAATGGGATTCAGTATTCTACGATTAAAGAGCACGAGGTTTCGATCTACACACTGTGATACTCCGAACATTTAAACACTGTCACTATTTTGTATCATAATCCTCTACTTACATCCTCTACTGTAAACCGACAGACTGTTTAACCTTACGTTCATTATGTTTCATTTCACTGGAGATTAGCTCTAGAATAGAACATTTGGAGCATTTCAAGGTCTTCAATTATCTAACAAATGCAAAACCTCCTCCCCTTTCAATTCACCTACTTTTTTAGGATGATGGCAACACCACGACCGCTTCGAACATTATTCTACTGCGTCGCGGACGCCAGATGAAGCCGGCAACGGCTGCCATCCTGCTGCTGGTAGCACTGCTCGGTTTTTCCATCGGGACGATCGGCGGTCTGTTCTACTACCGCCAGTACGCGCAGGCTCGCAACCACATGCGCTACCACGGCTTCTGCAAGATCCCGTACGACGCGAGCAACTTCGAGTCACTGTACCGCTCGATGAACGCCGACCGCGACATGGAGATCCTGCGTCAGTTTAACATGTTCCAGATCCCGAAGGCGCTCGACCAGGATTCCGCCAGCGACGACAGTCAGTCGACGGAGAATGGCGTGAACGGTGGTGGAGCTGCGGACAGTAGCAACGCCGCGGAAGAGTTCTTCCGCGAAGAGTTCGAGCTCGGTCTGTCGGACGAGGAGAACTATTCGAAGATTGATGTGCCGGTGTTCCGCGGCCAACGTCCGGCCCGGTTCCTGCACGACTTCACCTTCAACCAATCGGGCATTATCGACACGGCCGCGCGTCGTTGCTTCGTGATGCCGCTGGACCACGAGACGGTGCTGCCACCGCAGTCGCTGCGCGATCTGATCCAGAAGATGCAGATGGGCTACTACAACATCGACACGAGCGTGCTGAAGAAGACGATGCGCGTGGTTATGCCGGAACTGACCGATTTCACCGACGTTTCGCCCCGCATCACCAAGGAGTGCTCGGACATGAAAATCTATCAGCTGGAAAAGATTGTCAGTGGTGGTACGTGACATGGCGTGACACGAGTGCGGGTGCTGGCGATGGACATTGTACTAATTCCGTTATTCTCTGTTTTTAGTCTACAAACGCTCGACCGACATCCAGGAACGTGCCAAGTTTGCTGAGTTCGGTGGAAATCACATTTCCCTCATCGACATTGCCAACCTTGACGAACTGGACAACTAGAACAGTTATCCGCAAATGGAGAGGACGTGAATGTCGCAGGAGAACGCAGCAGTTGCTAGATGGCGGGGTGGAACTTTCCGTTTATGCGGGGCTGATGGCTGATTAATAGAAGTATTAAACAAAGCCGGTTTGGTTTTTATAAGTGTATGTGTGCGTGTGTGGTAGGTTCGGAGCAACAAAAGAAGAAGAAACAAAAAGACAGAGAAGGAACCGAAGATGCGAACATACGTTTTATCGCCATGGTAATGGTGAGTAATTTTTCACCTTTTATAAGCCTGAAAACCAGTGTTTCAGGTGTTCTATTAACTCAATAAGATGAATTCAATTAAAGAGAGAAGGGTGTAATTGTGGAGCCGTTTCCTGTTCCGCATCTGATATAATTCACTCTAATTTGAATTTGAAGCAAATCTAAGAAAATAGAACACTTCACTACGATCTAGGGCTAGCAAAGGGTTTCTTGTTTCTCTCGGTAGGTAGTATTACGTTTCTTTCGGGATAGCTACCACATCGCTTTAGTTGTTTCTTTTCGCTATTACATTCATTTTCGTTTCGAACACACAAATGAGCATAAATACCAAATACTGTATGGAAGAAAGAGAATATATCTATTTTGCTTCAATTATCGAGACAGCTTGTGTAGTATTAACGTTTTCACCGATTTGTTCGATATGTTGCATAGAAAATACACGACGAAATATTACCTATAAAGTATGCTGTATTCTCCCGAACACCCGTTCTCTTCCTGCAGATTTGTGCAGTCCTTCGTGTATCTTTTATAAAGTACCGCGTTGCACGACGACAACGCGGTTCCGTGATGCAAACGTGATTTACCTTTTTTATGCATTCCTTGATTCTTCTTCCATCCGTTTTCCCTTTTTACGCTGGTAGTTGCTTTAGATGGGCAACGTTACAAACGCTTTCCGGCACGCAAGCACCCACACATTCCTGCTGTATTCCGCTACATGGATCAGTGAGTATTTGTGCTGAAAAGCTACAGATAATAATGGAGTAGTTGTTTTCCGTCTCCCTATAACATCCTTACAATGCCCAATAAGACGAGAGGCAACTATTTGCAAATAAGGAGAAAAAGGTACAGCTAAATGGGAGGAATACAAGCAAACCACAACAATACAGAGAGAAAAATAATTATGTTTATTGGAATTGTAAAGAATAAAACACTATTAGTAAATAGTCTGTGGGTATCGATTTGAGTCAGTTCTGTGTAAAGAAATTATGTCAATTGTATGTTTAGAAAGTCGAAATCTTATGTCTTGCAAAAAAAATCTCAGGAGTGGCGCCAACGTAACTCAACACGATTCAAGCTATTAATGATTTGAACTTTTTCCAATAATTTATGTTAAATTTTGCATGCGATTGATACGGTATCACTTGAGCCGTTTTTTCGCAATCACGAGGATTTGAAAAAGGCTCGTTAATTTTATACAACATGCGTTTGAGTTAAGTCGACCACAGAGATTTACTGAAGTCTTTTGGTTTATGAGCATTTTTTCATGCGTTTGAAATTATAATAACACTTTCGGACTTCTTCGAAAATAGCGTCTATATCGGATGCATGAGGGACTGCTACAAATAGTTGTTTGTATGAACGCCATGAAATTTATAATAGAAATCCTTGTTGCTTTATTCATATATACCACGCTCGAAGCGAACGCTCGGCGCAATTGTGTATAATGCTCTTGCAAGATTAAATGTGTCCACCGTTCCACATTTCAGCGGAACAGCTAATCCTGTCGTCCTTTTCCTGTCAGTAAGATTCGCGGCGATTAGGGTTCTGCTCGTCTAATTCAACGCTTCCATTACTGGGTGGCGAAGAGATGGTTGAGTTTGTTGATAAAACTGGTTAAATTTGCGCTAGCTAAAACATGTCCCTACGAGCACAGCTCCTTCGTCGGTCACTTGGTACAACCCTATGCAAAAACGTTTTCATCCTCTAGGGGGGTCGCTTTTCCCACTTCTCGGCTATGTCTCCCGCTCCTGCTCTCATACGCTTATACACTAATCAGTCTTATTATTGCCGGAAAGAGCGACCACCGGGCACCTGTCGTTCGCTAGGGTTGACCTCGCGTCTAATCCTTATTGTGATCCCATATTTTCTGCATTATTTTACGGCAACATTTTGTCTACATTCTTGTCACTCTCCTGTTCTCCTACTGCGAAACTAAAAACCAAAAAACCCGTTCCGAGAAAGTTTGTAAAGCATAGTGGTACAAATGCACGATTTTAACAACTATTTGGCAGCGCTATTGTTTTGCGGAACTGTTGGTTGTCGTTGGCTGTGGTGTCCGGAACACCAGAAGATACGGTGTGTGGTGTTGTTGGCAGTTTTGTCAAGGAATCTTTGTCGAGGTAACACACCTACGTGGGTTAGAAATTAAATTAAACCAAAAATAGTAATATGAACAATTCCCTAACATCTTCTAACTCGCCTCTCTTTCCTCGTTTCTCGTCGATTACCACCTAAACAAGAGGTACTTAGGACTGATTATCCGATAGGGTGTGGTTATCATTTCCGTTTTTTTACATTGCCTTTGGTTCTTCCAGGATCGTTTATCATTTACACAGTTGGTTGGTTGCGCTAATTTCTATTTTCTCTTTCTTATTATATTGCCTCATGTTTTACGCTGGTGGTAAGGATAATGATGAATAATTTGTATAATCACATTTTTGTTTTTTATCTTTCTTTTCTCCTTCATGTTTTCCTATTAGCGAAAGACTGATTCATTTTCTTGTTTTCTTTTGTTATCTCTTTGCTCTAGAAACGGTATGCAGTAGTAGATAAGAAAGAACGTTACAGAAGGTAGATTAAAGTGAACTATATCACTGCAACGAAGTCCCTTGTAGTTTGGGATAAGGTGAGTGTTTTGTTTAATTCATTAGAACTCGTGTGGACTTAAGTTTCATCTGGCGACAAACTATTCCCACTACGTCCACCTTTCCCCAACAATGAAAGGAAAACAAATATATAAAGACTATCTTCAATTGCTTTCTACATGCTACTAGAAATAGATTCGATAGAATATCACTCTACAGTGTGTAGGTAATTGAATGGTAGAAAAATTTGGCTATCATAGCATTATAGGATTATTATCTCGTTACTGTTCTCCTTCTGCATATATATGTAAATAAACCAAAACAAATTCTCGTTAAAGTGATAACGAATGAATGCTCCTCTCCTTTGCTGGCGAAGCCGCAAGCCTCAAACGTTTTAGAGTTTTGTTGATTATCGCGATACTTGATTTTGTTCTAGTCCATGGTGAAAATGGACGCATGAAATATTTAATTTAACTACTGCTAATGCTACTACTTCTACTCCCGGCATAGTATCCCCCTGCGGCATGTTTATTGCTGCGAAGCACTAGCATCCATTACTACGACTCCCATAAATCTAATCCCATGTGGTATTTCTTCTTAGCGTGGTAATCATCATGGTTAGTATTAGTTTTAGAGGGTTTAGTTGTTTAAATATTTAATTTCCTCCTAGTTTGCGATTCTGTTCTGTCTGTTTTGAGTAGTTTTCCATTGTTTCCACACGCTGGACGGTATATGAGGTTTGTTTGTACTGTTGAGATTATGCTCTCGTCAATTGGCAATATTGCGTGCTTGATTGTGTTTGTGTGTTTTGTGGCTTCCATTTCTCTTGTTGGTTTCGTTTTCCACCACTGCTTACTTCACTTGCCTGATGCTACAGCCGTTGTGATTGAAGTGTGTCTCTGATTCATTAGTTTTAGAGAAATGTCAATTTGAGTTTCAGCAAAATGTAAGTGTAAAATGTATGTTGAGAAATAGCTAATAGTCATATGTTTCGTTTATGAAAAAAAAGATGACTTAGAGGCAAAATTTAACAACATCGCCAGGTATTGTAGCACGTCGTTTCTAATCTTCGCGTTTAAAGCTTTTGTATAAAAGGATAATTTTGGTTTCAGACTTCTTCCGGCTGCTCGGTCCCGACCATCTCCTCATCGTTCGTGATATTGAGCTGGGCGTGAGTTTCCTTCGGATGCTATAAAACCGTCGTGCTGGTGCTGCGAGTATTTACAATCATCGTGCCACCGCTCATGCCGAGCACCGAACCGGTGGGTGACTGTGGAGAGCTTGTGCCACCACCCGCTCCGGTGCCACCCATCGTCCCCAGTGAAGTAGTACACTGCAGGGCGGATGTGACGGGGGCCGAAGGCGCTCCTCTGGCACTGCCCGTTACGATCGTCGTTCCACCGATCGTAATCGTTTTGCTCTTACCGAATCCGAACATAGGCACGTAGCGTAGCAGGCTGTTGTTGCTCTTGCTCACCTCGGTGTCACGCTGGAGCAGCGGTTCGACTGGGTTGTACACATTCAGGTGATTCGTTGACGTGGTTTGTCGGTGCTGGGACGCACCGAGTGGTTGTCTCGAGGACGGTGGGTCCTCCGTGTAGTCGTCCAGAGGTGGCAATGGGTTTACCGTCGTGAAGTCCGTCGCAACGTTCAAATCGTTTAGGTTGATCGCGCGCTGTCGATTGTTTCGTTGGGCCCCGCCCGTCGACATGATGCTGACGTTGTTGTAGCCATTGTTGAGGTCGTTCATTGGCTGAGTTCCCACCAGTAGATCGGCTGTCGGTTGTGACTCGTCTTTGAACTTGCGAAGACCGGGAAGCAGTTCGAACTGATCGCTGTCCGTATCGACCATCTCCACCGAGGCGAGTGGAACATCCAGACAGGGATTCAACAGACGCGGATAGTTTGAGATGAACTCCGATACCTCTGAAGCCGATGGACGCTTCTTGTAGTCCTGGTTCCAGCACGCTTTCATGAGTCCCTCGAGTTGCGGCTTCACCCCGGCCGGAATGGACAGGGTGTGGCCGTTCTTCAGGTGCTCCAGTACCTGGTTGTTCGTAAGACCCTGGAACGGGAACGAGCCGAACGTGATGATCTCGTACAGTAGCACTCCGTACGACCAGACGTCCGAGGCTGGCGTGAAGAAACCCAGTGCGAGCGATTCCGGTGCCATCCAACGGACCGGCAGCATTCCCTTCCGATTGAATCGGTAGTAATCGTTTTCGAACGTTGGACGAGCCATTCCGAAATCGCCCAGCTTTACCACACGCTGCGCATTCACCATACAGTTCCGGCAGGCAACGTCCCGGTGGACGTACTTCTGTTCCGCCAGGTACGAGAGTGCCCGTGACACGTCCAGTGCCATCATCGTGAGCCGTTTGTTGGAGATATCCGAGTCCTCCGACTGTTTGCTGTTGACAAGGTGACGACGGGCCAGGAGGTACGTTTTCAGATCACCGTACAGCATGAACTCCATGATCGTGTAGACCGGCTCTGACTGCAGACAGACGCCGAGCAGCCGGACGATGTTGTTGTGATCGAATCGCTTCATCGCCTCCGCTTCCGAGAGGAAGTCAACCTTGTCCTCCGTGGTGGAGCCGACCTTAAGCGTCTTCACGGCCACCGCCGTCCATCCTTCATCTTCAATCTGCGCCTCACCGCCGTACACCGTACCGAACGCACCCTCACCCAACCGTCGGTTGATCACAACGCGATCCTTCGGGATCTCCCACTTGTCGAGCGTGTTGAACGGTATGGACGTCGGCGACAATAGATCGATGCCGAGCTTCTGCAGGTATTTGGCCGACGTTTTCATCTTGCGGTCGTAGCGCACCTTCCAGAACAGAAACGACGCTACCGACAGGATCAGGATCGAGATGACGGACGCCATTGATATAACTATCATCGTGACCTCGTCACAGTTGACACCGAAGATGCGAGCGAAGCTATCGAACGTGCAGACAAGCGCTCCGTCGTCCGGTGCGCGTCCATCGTGCGTCATCCAGACGATCGCCGACTCGTTCAGCACCAGATTGCCACCGATCAGCTGGTAGTTGCTCTCTGAGATGTTGGGTGTAAAGTGGCCCACTTTGTTCGCGGTCCCGTTCACGAACTGTAGCACGTTGATGATGGTGTAACGCGAACCGGCCTCGTTGAATCGGACCCTGCCCGAAACACCCTGGAAATCGGTTTCCCGGATCAGCTCCATCAGGCGGTTGGTTGTATGTTCCGAGTGCAGATCGCTAAAGTACGACGGATCTTCGCGTAGTAATCGATCGAACGCTAATGCATACACCCAAACGGCATCGTACGCGTAACCAGCATAGTCCGATGCCATGTAACCATTTCGGTCTAGATCCTTGACGTATTTTGCCTTCCACTCCCGGACGGTTATTCCGTCCACGTCTAGCCGGCTGTCATCGTCGGCGTACGGAGCGTGCGAGAGTGAGAAATGACCGTTCATGGCACGGAGGAGTTCACTGTTGGTGCAGCTGCTACTACTGGCACCACTGCTGTGCTGCATCGGTGCTTCATCACCACCAGTGCCTTGCGTTTCCGAGCTGAGATTCCAAACGTTTGACAACCAGATCGGCAAAAACCATATGTAACCGTTTTCGGCCGTCATCTGTCGAGAAGGATATAGTTAAGAGAGGATTAGTGTTTTTGTTCTAATAAGCAACTTATTATCACTTGAAACGTCATGGCCCTTCAGGACGACCAAAGAATACTAGAAGAGTTCTAATTTCATATCGTCAGTAGAAAGCTAGGAAAGTTTGCCCAAAAAGCACATAAAAGTCAAAGAGCAGCATATAGTGTAGACTATAGTGTTAAATATTAACAACGCCTTTCTACTTTGTCGTTCGGCGCAAACGTGCGCAAATTTGGTGTGAACGTGCACCTTGTTAATATTGTTTCAATTAACATACCTACTATTAACGGGTGTGTTCGCAACGTGGTAGCAGAGATACCGCATTAATACACGAAATGCATCGCACGTGTTTATTTGGCAACAAAAAATGTGCAAACAACCGTTGCATAAAACCGGCCAGAACAAAAAACGCCCATCATGTGTTTGTCCATTGCTCCAAACAGGACAATTAGCACGTCCCACATGGCGCAGTGAAGGATGAGGAGGAGCGGCGGGAAACCCCGACTGCCGAAAGTGGACCGACATAGAACCTCCGTCCCAGACATACACAACGACTGTGAGCTTTGTTGAAGTTGAAGTGTGTACGCTTGACTTACTTAACGGGCGCTACAAATCAAACAAGACGGAAGAGAAGTCGATGCACAAATATTTACCGTGCCGCAGTTTTTTGTATGTCAGCCGCACCAAGTTGCCTCCCACCTTATGACACTGACATACACATTCCTTTAAAGTGAGTGGATGTTTCCGATTTGTATGTAAAACGTTCAAAACAACCGTGGGCATGCTTTTTTTCAATATTGTTTTAGCCAAAGATGCATTTTCTGGTGTCAGAAGGTGTAAAAGCAAAGACACAAATTATGGTTCAAGCACAGTCGGGGAGGCGCGCAACATTGTAACTACGGTCAGATCTAGGTAGCTCATGTTGAAGGTGTTATACAAACATTGCTTGCTTTTTTCTTCATGTTCCAGCTATGCTTATTCATCTGTTGTCGACGTCATTTCGGTCGAGGCTTGTCTTGACCGGTAGCTCAAATGGCACGAAACATGACACAGGAGACACGGGTTACCCAGTTCCTGGTGACTACCACCCGGTGAGTATAGAACTGTGGCGCCAACTGTGACTTCCCTGACTGCGTACGGTTTTATGTGGAGTACAAATCGATACCGGAATCCGATTACGACCCCAGCGTACGTTTCTCTGGTTAATGTGTTTTCGCACCGACTTCATGTCACCTGCTGCAGTAGTGCTGAGTTTGTTCGAATAGCTCTGGCCGTGCCGCGACAATGGACATTGAAGCAAATGGGAAGGTGCTACTTTGGCTTGCAATATACATAAACACACAGAAAGGAGACATAAATCGTTATGGTACCACGTCCGCCAGTTACCATCGATAAAGACAAACTGCAGGCGAGAAGTGATTACAGTTGCAATTTCTACATTTCATTCTGTTATTTCACCTTTTCTGCTTTCAGCATGTGCACCACGTACTCCCAAACGATGTAGACAGTTGTGGTGCGGTTTCCGGTTGTGCAGAGACGAAGGTGCAACAGAAACCGGCACAAGTCATCGATTCCTGACCATGCCGGGCACTTTTTGGATGGTATGCAGATTTCGCCTAAGCACGCTTCAACGCCGGCGCTCCAGCGGGTAAGTTGTTTGTGAACTTTTTCATGCTGAGTGGACGGTTTTTGAACCTGCATAACACTCCTCTACGACGCTTCGAAGCGCCACCATGGAGCGCATGTAATAAGCAGCGGCCGTGCAAGATGACCCAACAGGTTTCATTATTGAGACGATTAAGCGATTTGACTTCGTTTTCGTGTTTTTTTGCAAATCATGTTGCGATAATTGTGATTAATTGTGCGCAACAGGACACCTCCTGTTCGCTTGATAACATGATCAAATGTAGTGCGGGCCATTCCTCAAGTGGCTCTTACAGAGGCAATTTTGATCCACATTAAAACACGGATTCGATTATGCAGCTTTCAATTGTTGAGCTTACCCGGCATCGTGTGACACAACCTTGACACAACGGTCGCCTCCGCCGGTCACAAAAGGGTTCTCGGGTCAGTGCGGGTATGAATATTCAGTGTGAAAACAATCAGCTCTCGATTTATGCGTATCAACTTCTAACACCGTTCCAACAAGATTTAAAGACGGGTGGGTGTATGTGTGCGTGTGTGACGCAATACATTTGAATATTAAAAGGGCGAAAAAAGGTTAACCCGAGAACGTAGAGCTCCTCTTGTTTTACTTCACTTTCTCCTGAAGGGGTTGTGTTGTAAAGGGAAGTAGCACAGACTTACCTCCAATTTGTACGCCTCGCACATTATCACCCGGGCCACCTTGTCGTCCACGTCGGCGATGATGACTTTCGCATTCTTTGACTTCAAATCTAGCAGGTACTGTGGAGATAGAGTAGAAACATGGTGTTAGCAGGGATAGAGGAGCGTTCTTTGTCGCACTTACCCGATTCATTTCGTGATCGTGACTATCGCGAGGAAACTTCTTGTTCGAGATCAGCTCGATCGAGTTGTCCTTCAGTAGCGTCTCCATGTAGGAGATGTACTCGGTCGCCTTCTGGCCGTCCTCTGTCAGGGCGGCAACTCGGTGCCAATTTAACCGATGTAGGAGCTGCAAGTATACGTGCTCGTACTGCCGATTTTCGCCGATTGTGCGGAAGAAATAGGGGTACGTAGCTCGATCGGACAGAAAGGCGCCCTCTGCCGAGTAGGAGATGACCGCCATACGGAAATGTTTCGAGACACCTGTGATTAAAGAACGCAAAGAAAAAATTAGCAGTTTTCCCTAGCGTCCCTACTAAATGGCGCAGATTGCGAAGTGGAACTAACCAGCGATTGGTTCGACTGTTTCACTACACGCGGGCCCTAAAATGCCAATTACACGCGTCTGCTGGATGTAGTAGCCAATGAAAGACTTCATCACCGTGTCCGCCCGGCACTGACCATCGTTCTGATGCACCGTCAGCTTGTGGTTCGTCAGGATCGTATCGTTCAGGTTGATGTCTTGTGCTGCCAGCAGTGCCGCTGGTGCTATGCCCAGATATGATGGTCCCATACCGGATAACGGAAAGATGCCTCCGATGTAGACATCCTCCGGGGTAGTGACTGGCTTCCAGGTACTCCATACCGACTCCTGGCTCCGCATCCAGTCGCAAGCAATAAGATCGTAGTACCGCGTGACACCAAGCTGATCGTAGTCCGAGTCGGCTTCTTCACGCGCTTGCAAGATCCGATCCTCGTACTGATCGTACAGATCGAAGGCTTGCTGTATGTGCTCCTCCTTGAAGTGGTACAACAGGAGCGAATTGAGCGCGTAGTCCGCTTGGCGGAACTGCTTCCCGTAGTACTTGAGCAGTGGCGTCATCTCGTACTTGCAGCCGGTATCGTTGCTCGCTATCATGTCCTCGCACCGTGGCATCGTCACCGGCACGTACTCCATCGTTCGGCTGTTTATTACCTCCGACGGTGTCCAGTGGAACACGAGAAACTTCTTGCCGTTCTTGCGATCGCCTCCGTACGTGCTCATCAGCTGACGGATGCCAAGCTTCAGCTTATCGCCCAACCACATCACCTTCAGCTGGAACTCCATCTCGAGGATGTGCTTCACCAGGAAGCGGGTGTCCTCATAGTGGGGAGCCAACACCAGCGCACACTTGCGTCCCTCGGTGCAGTGGGGCGGTATGTAGACACCGTACTCGTCACACTCATCGCCACACTTACGCTCGGCGTACCGGTAGATCGAACCCAGCACCGGTTCGGAGATGTCAAACTTCTTGATGAAGTCATAGTACCGTCGATCGTTCACGTCCTCCTGGAAGAGGGTGTAGATCAGTGGCTTCGGAAAGGTGTCCTCCTTGCGGATCAGCGGCTTCGGGATGAAGAGACCAAACCGGCCTGGGTTCATGATGGCTCCGGCCTCTTGGATTTCCGAAGGGATATAGTGATAGTCCGACAGTAACCAGACCTCCAGATCGATTGTTGGATCCGGCCAGGCTCCTCCGTGGCTGAAATGGACAATAATAACACAATACGGAGATATAAACGTCTCGATCAGCTATATTGGGATGACTAAACCGTGACATACATATGTTCTATAATACACCTTAATGGTCACATATTAAAACCTCTCAACCAGAGTGACTGTTTGTCCCGAAATAGAAAGCAAAACAATGTCTCGCTGTGTGAAAGCAATCAGTAGGTGTACGAAACTTATTGCCACCATGTATGTTTTGCTCGGTCAGGAAATCAAAACATCGTTCCTTTCCCCGCAGACCATGCTCCTGTCCCCTCGGGGTGCTGCACCAGGAACACCAGTGCTCGAAATTTGGGGACACAATTGAGTTTCGTTGCTCGGAGTGCTGTTTGAACAGCTTGCCAGTAGACAAAACGGCACATCTTTTTGCGTCTTGTAATACTGTCAACACCAGAGGGGTGGTCGCATGAGTACCCCCGAGTACGACTTGCTCCCGCTGAAGGAGTCGAAGGTCTGCGCCTTGGAAAAAATCCTATTGACACAGATGAACTTCGCCTGATCAAAATGTTCGTCGAATCGTACGAACGCACAATCTGTGGGATGTTCGTCGTTGATCTGAAGGACGCACCAATGACAAAATGCTGCAGAGAACTCTCTGTTCGTGAAGGTATACTCCAACAATACAGCGTGCTTTGATTACTCACCATGACACGACACTAAATGGCGTTTTACACTAGCGGGACAATCACCTAAGAGGTCAAGCAGCATCCCGCAAGAGTGTAATGACCCATCTTCCGTCCCTGTTAATCAATCAATTTCAGAGCGATTTTTTGGACGGAGCAAATTTTACATGAAGGGTGCAGAACTCTCGCTGATAGGCCAAATTTGTCTCCGTAATATAGACATACGATTGTCACGATTGAAATTCTACACCGTCGTCAATATCGTGTTTCGCAACCAAGTGATCTTTTTTTGGTGCCCAACATGAGACCAACACACATAATCCATTCATGGGCTGGTATTAACTATCAGCCAGTACGGTTAATGCCTTCTCTCCGGCGTCTATGCCTCGATGACATTTTGAATAATAGCTTTGTGGCAGTTACACTTCCGTCTTTATCCGTTGGACGTGAGCGCCATTCGAAAACAACAAACAAATTTGTCACCAAAATCCACCACTGACTGACCGATAGCTCGGCTCGAAGGTCATTGGCTAGGATCGTCGATTTCACAACAATTTTGCGAATGTGTGCTTGAGTGCGTCCGGCTCATATCTAGCTCAGCAACTCTACATCTCTTCAAGAACGTTTTTGTTTTTGCACAAATAAGGACTCAAACTGCGTGTCGGCCATGCTCGTGTGAATACGATCGCACGATTATCACTTTTATCCCTCTCATTTGTTATTGACAGTCTGGGTCGTTGTTTGAAGTTGTTTGCAGGTTTCGCGCCCGTTTCGAGTCCGCTCGAAATAATTAAGCCACATGAAATCTATTTCCACTGCCTAATTATACCCTATCGAAACCGATAGCGCGCACCGAGCAGGTTTCACCTTTAGTTTTAGCTATTATACCGGCACCTCTCAGCACCCGTCCGTTAAGTGACGCTATCTCATTATTGTAATTAAATAGACAGCCGTGACCGTGAACGAAGGCCACGAAATTTAACGCCTGTCATCCTCTTCTGAAATTTTGAAGCGAGAAATCGGACACTAATCCGACTCTCGTTAGATCCCGCAAAATGGAGTCATCCAGTGAAAATTCGTGCAAGATCGTCGATAACGCGGCGTGCGCTTTATTCCGAAGAGAGATAGAGAGACAGAGAGACGCGGGTTTCAGGCGTATCCAATTCGGAACGGATTGATGGTCACGGATGGGTGCGTTTCTCAGTGTGCCTGAGGTTCATAGTACTGGAATTGAATCTACTCGCACGTAGAAGATGAAGATATGCTGGTGATCAATTTGGAGGTGGTGTTTTTTTCTGCCTCATGTTAGAGCCACTCACTCATCAGTACCGTCAGCGGTAATATACCTCAGCAAGTGCTTTGAAAGCTTCTTTTACCTCTATGGGCAAGTGCCAATTGCTCCTAATCAAGACCCATTTAAGAAAAGTTTCATTAGTTTTGCGACTCTCTTTTCGTGCGTGTTCTTAAAACTTGTTTTCTGTTCGTCCGAACTAACTTCTTTATTGGCTCTGTTATGTTTGTGTGTTTTTTTTGCTATTTTCTTGTATTGCATCGTGGTGCATTTTATGTTTTACTTGTACCGTAATCTTTATCCCATCCATCATGTCAGGTAGCTGTCTGGAAGTCTGGCGGTGAAGCAGTGGAAAAAAGGTAACCTTCCATTTGTAACCGAGGTCCAACTTACTACCGGTATCTGCCGCAAGCCAGTGCAAATAAAAAAAAACATCCACACTAATCCTAACGTTCCCGACATTCAACGAAAAACATCGCAACAGAATAAAAAAAACACTTGTCAAGTCATAAGGAACTAACCTTCATCGGAATAGAGTCTGGCCGGGGGATGGTGGCGAAATGATACAGCACACATATATAAATACATATGTGTACCTTTTTTTAGATTGACTTCACGTTGCTAATTATTGTCTTGGGTCTATTTTTCAGTCGGTGGTTTCGCTTCGACAGAACCACCGAAAATTAAATATATACGATCCGCCGGCAGGAAAGTTACGACCTAACTCGCCCGCTCGCCCCCGGGTTTGGCTCGTTGTAAGGTATAGAGGATTCAGACACTCTGAAATACCCTTGTACTAGTCTCAGAGCATTATGGGATACTCGGCGGCCAAATGTCACTGAACCTGCTGGTGGATTAGCTGAAAGTTATCAAGCATATTCCATCGACGGTGGTCCATTATAGCTCACCGTCCAATTAATGTGAACCGTATGGGATAATGGACCATCGGAAGGCAACAGTGGCGACCCGTATCCGATGGCCACGTGCGGTGAGAAAGTACGTTCAACATTTACTGCACATTAAAACGACTGGCTTTATATAATTTCTATGATTTGTTATCTATTCCGTGGCAATTAGGCTAAATGTATGCAGTCACAGTTATACATTTTGTTTTTTTTTTTACACGTCTATTTTCAACCTTTCTTTGGCGAAATGCCCACCATTCCACTAGGTTGTGCGTTCAATTCTCAACTGACCCCAAATCTCTCCAGCGTATTAGCCGTTATGCTATGGGTATCAAGGAAAGTCAAGGAAAGCCAGACAATGCTGGGCGCAGGCCAAACTAATTTGGGTCTTCTTGTAGGTTCGGAAATCCATATTGGAGTATACTCGGTTGGAAATTGCAACATGTTTGGCCCAGTAAAGAATTTTCACAAGGTAACTAGTAGGAACCCTCAAATGCATGCGGTTTCATGTTTTTCTCTCTACAAAAACGCAGTTTTGTTTGCCTCGTTTGTAGCCACTTGTCCAAACAGCACCTTGCCTGCTACCCTTGCGTTCAATACGCACACACAAACATACCTCACGAGATGCTCCATCGTGACGAACATCCGTATTCGCTCCGTTTCCAACGTCGGTAGCTCATCCCGATACTCGACCAGCTTCACGTTCCGATATCCAAGGATCTCGCGCAAAAAGATGGCGTAGATGCGCGACACGATCTGGTGGGTGAAGCGGCGTGACACCTGCAGGGAGATCGAGTCGTTCTGATTCGACGACGCAAATCGCGGTGGTAGATTCACTGTAATGTAGAGAGGGAGAGAGAAAGAGACATGAAATTAGTGTGAAAAAACAAATTTGCTAAGCAAGGACGTAGAGCATCTTCGGGATAAAATTAGATCAGATGACCTAGCGCTGCGATGCGACGGTGTTGACGGTATCCCCTTTAGCGTTGGAACCGCGTGGAATATTAGATTAGAAGTGCATACACGGTGCAGTCACCCTGCCGAAAAGTGCAAAGTGGAGGTTTTTTGCTCAGCGTAACGAAGTTGCGGTCGTTATTATTTATGTTGGAGTGAGAATTTTGTTTTAGTTTAGTCATTCTCAGAACTATATGAAATACACCGTATCTGACTCTTGTCTGGTACAGTTTGTTAGGCAAAGCATCGCATTCGGTCGGCATGTAGAGATGTTTACATACTCCGGTGACCCATGAGAGATTACCAGCAATGCTATTCGCGTGGGGGGGATGTAGAAACACTAGCAGCTGGCGAAACAATTCCCCAAGCTACTCATTGGTTGGTTATTCCTTGAGGGTTTCCTTGAGAACTCATTATGAACAACGCAATACTATTCCCACCAAAAACTCGATAATACCACTTCAGACAGTGGTCAAAATATTGTTGCAAACAGTCTTAACGATACTGTGCAGTATACATTTTTTAATAATTTTTATATGTCTTGCTAATATTTGTGTAAAGCGTGTTTAACACTCCAATTTTGTTAAGTAGAAATAAAAAAGAACGTTCAGTATTGGGGCGTGTGAAAAAGTCGAATCGACGATTTTAAACGGCCAAAAACATCATGCAGCTGGGAGAAATGGTTTATTTCATCCGGCCTGAAGCGGTTTAGCTTCCGGTGCGGTTCTTGCAGGAAACCCTAAAGCACCGGATAGGTTTTATGGCGCTCCAGAGCGCGCCCTCGGCGGTTGCTGGCAAATCTAAATCGGAAAAGTCTGACAGACAAACTGACTGACGCAAAATCACGCATCGTAGAGACAGCGAGAGTCTTTTCCCCACTTAATTTCATCTCGACCGCACTGGGGTGGCCTATTTCGCATCAAGAGGTTAGGAAGAAAAATAACAAGCGACAGGATTTATGTCTCCAAATGTTGGGTTGGCGTGTCTTTTTTTTGTGTACGTCGAGAGAAATGGTCCCAACGGACCGTGCGCGCGCTCACAACCAACACTAGAGGGAATTAAAACCGGCAACAAGAAGCAGAAGCGGCAGCAAAAAACGATCATATAAAGATCAAACGTAACAAAAGAGCAAAGGTATCAGTCACTGGGCGAAGTCGGGCGCAGAAAAGAAAAAGATCGATGTCGTCTTGAGCGCGAAATGCTGTAAACAGCTCCATTTCTACTTCTTCCTCGCGGAAAAAGGGATACGGTGAAGTCAGCGTGTGTATCCGCTCTTCGTGGTGTTTCGTGTGCGGTTGTGTTATGCTACAACAAATTTCTATCGCGAGACACAACAACCTTCTAGGTGTTGAAAAAAAAAACGAAATCACCATGACCGCTGTCTCTGTGAGCCGAGGCAACACGAACTCATCGAATAACACCAGCGATGATCAACATCTGTGGGAATTATTTGTTCAGCGGTTTGTTCTAGATACTTAAACAGCAAAGAGGTCTCGGCTTGCTGCGTAAGTGGCACTCGTGTGTGCTAAGACTACTGCCTAAACCGTTTAGCACACGACGTGGAGACCCGCACCGAACCAAAAACTGTCGCCATGTGGTTTGGGAGCCGCGGCCTATCAACATCCCTCCCGGTGGGGTTGGTCATCAAGCCACGATTGGGACACGAGCAAGATAGAGTTGTAAGAATGTGAAATTGTACAAATAATTTGATAAGCAGCTCGGTTGGACGCCCCAAAACACATATGCTCACACACATACACGAGCACGAGAACTCGCATAGACATTTGTTTGTTTCGTCAGCAAGTGGAAGCAGACGGCCTGGTGAGCGAGATTGCTTGGAAATGCTTGCAACGCTGAGCAGAAGAAGCGGAAAATACTCCGCGAGACGCAGTATTATCGTGCGATGAACTCGTGACCAATCCGATTGTCTTAGATCTACGCGCGAGACAACACACGATCAGGATGACAGGTAGACGCATCTCACACAAGGTAGCATAATTATTGCAGCCATCTTCGGTCGGCGCTGGTGAAGTCTTTTCAACACCCCCCCGAAACCGAATCTTTCGAACGTCCGTTCAACGCAAACGATTAGGCTGTCAACTGTAGCGTTTCCATAGAGCCGTGGAGTTTGCTTCGAACCTCCGTTTGTTTTGTGCGCTTTTCGCACCCCGAAAAGCCGGGCTGATCGCATGATTGCGTGAGGGGATCAACCATCCGTACCGACCGGTAGACCGCTAATCCACACGAGACCGTGAGCCCGGCGGCTAAAACTCGGTGGAACGTCGATTTCTTCGTTGCCCGTGCTCCGGAGATCGTAAAAATGGAATGTGGGGCTGCCGAGGTGTCTCGAGGGTGCCTCCGGATAGCAAGGGTTTTATTTTCCTATAACGGGCGGGCAGCAGATTACAGTGGTACATGAAATAAATACACCCAGAGGTGTGTCAATTAGGAATTTGTGGTGGAAAACTTGAACGGTCAGTTGTCGCTTATATTTAACAGACCCAAAACGTTTTTAACGTCGGTTCTTAGTATACCTTATGGTTCAGGTGCATCAAACACGCTCCAGGTCTAGTTGAAAAAGGCAACAAGGTGACTATTTTCAAGTTTTCACTATTTTACTTACAATACAGTATGTTTTTAAATAATATATCACAAAAAGACACTTTAGACACTTCTCGATCGAGTTTGACCACTAGCGCCGTCTATCATCAGTTTGCTGTAACCTTTTCTCAGCACCGACCGTAAATGGAACAGCACAACGCGGTGGTTCTATTATCCCGCAGCGAAGTTATGGCCAAGTCGGAATAAATTTAGGTGTAAATTGACGCATTATTTGCTTGAAACTGGTTCGTCCCAATCCGCCGGCGAGTTTTGGAAGTGCGCAGTTAAATTCTAAGCTTTTGTTTGTATCCGTCCTAATGTGTTTACTTCTTTGTTTCTGTCCGTTTCGCTGATTGATCATATTTAAGGGCAATGTCCGCAAACCCTTCCCAGGAGGGAAGACTTCCAATCACAAACCAAAAATGGACCTTTCGTGTGAACCTAAACATGCTGCTCATGATTTGTGCAGTAACAAAAAAAAACAACGTTTTCTGGCAGATTAAAATTAATCATCGACCCTACCGACCTTCGACTGGTGTGCCCCATTTATCCACAGTCAGTCTCTAATCACGTGTACTTAACAAGACAATCTGCTAAACGGACATATTACCTCCACCGATGTCTGGTAGCGTTTTACACGTATTTAAAAATCAGTTTTGGCCCGATCACCAAACCATCCGAAGCCGACGAGGCGAGGGTACACAAGACAAATGGCTCACGGCCCATTGACCACCGCGCAGACGACCGGACTGCCGATGTTGGATTATTTTACACATTTTAGAAAGGACTGTGTCTGACCTGTGAGTGTGGCTTTGATTGCTGTTTTTTGTTGTTGTTGGTGGTGTCACTTCAGCAAATTTTACGTTCCTTTTCAGACACACAATAATAAACCTAAATTGAGACTTGAGGGGAAGATCGCCGTCGGAGCGAGATAGAATCGGCGAAACGATTGTCCGTAGTTGATAGCGACAGTTGAACCGGCTGATGACAACGGGTGTGTGAAACAAGCCCGGGCATGCCAGACGAAATGCGAGAGTCACTCGTTTTGGACGAATTTCATCATCCCTACGACGTGGCGTTGTCATTCACAGTGAAATTATTACACGTTTTTTTGCCTGCGTAGCTGTCTGCCCGCTGCTTTCGCCTACATATTTTCCAAACTAGCAGCAAACAACAACAAAAACAACAAAATAGAAATGCGATTACTCAGGCGATCAAAAGGATGCCTTGCGGGACAAGGCGAAGCGATGGCGGAATTTGCGTCGTCTGTCTATTTATTTATGCCGTCTAGCTGTCGGTTGTGCGATTAACATAATTTTTTTATGATCGCCGCTAATTTTACTGTCCCCTTTCGCTGGGTAATCGGTCTAATTTGAATGTGTCCGTTTCGACGGTGGTGTCGCAATCGAGATCATCCCCAGAATAGGGGGAGAAAGAGACTGCATCGGTGTGATGAGAGGGAAAATTCAAAGTACAAAAATATGTAAACCAAAGACGAAATTTGTACAAAAAGGAACATCAACCTAGACTGTGATCGCACAGCAGCAACAGAAACAACACATACACTGAAGGACATTTCGGGTGAGACACGGCCTCGAATGATGGATTGTGGTGTTTTGTTCTTAGCGTGATCAAAGAAGGTTCATTCAATAATTGTGAAGTAAAAATAACCTCACACTTTCTCTCAAGGTTTTGTTACGAAAGAAAGTGCATGATCCAACCCGTTCGGCAGCTAGTGGAAAACGCTTTTGAATGAGCCTCTCAAAACACTCAAGGCGGAAGGAGGCGCGCGTGTCGATATCTCGTCCTTATCGCCCGATCGAATCACTTTTATATGGACACTTTCGCGCATCGTTCAACGGTGAGAATGGCCGAAGAAAAGCATCCGGTGTCTCACGACCGCCGCACGCCGTAAGCGAGAATTAGCATATCTTCGAAACTGGACAGTTTGTCAACCGTGCAAACAAACAAACTGCCAAACAAACGAAACAGCCGAACGAAAACAATAATAATCACCGAACGCGCGCACAAACACCCAATCCCGGCTGCTGGCGTGTCTGAAAACGAAGGGGTTTCGTGGCCATCAGGAGGTTCAGTGATACCACACTTTATTATTATGGCTGGTGCGATTCTGCATTCCGCCCATTCCGTAATGCCTTCAGTGGGAGTTCCAATAAGTGGATAGCGCGTTAAGCTTGTAACTTACGATCGGACGCATTTCGGTCGGGGAAGTTCGATGATGACCTACATAATGAGGGTTTGCGGAATTCGAGTTACATGTTTGCTTTCGTATCAACACTGCTAATAAACATTGCAATATTTGTCTCCTGCTTTCCAGATGTAATTCAGCATATGGCAGATTACGAGAGGAAAAAAGCTGGTTAACAACTGATAAGTGCCTCTCAAGTAACTTTCTCCATGACGAGTGGATACAATGTAACTTCAAAACAAGGCGATGGTAGGATCAACGCGGCCTTGTACACTGTGAGTTATCCCTCCATATCAAGCAGTTTATTCGAGAGAGAACAGCCGCATAGCTGCCGAACTGGTTGCTGGCTGCTTTTAAACAAACAGCTTTGCCATCAGGGTTTGCGACCAAACGTGTACCACACACACATTACCTAACTTGCAGTCCAGTCAAAGTACGCAACTACTTCAACTCCACCCAAAGAAAGGCACAATTAATTGCTTCCTAATTAGAACCGAGCTCCAGCCGCTGCCGGTGCCGAATTCGTCCATACGGCTTTCCACGTGATTTGTGTACGTTTAGTTCAGCTGCATGCCAGTCGTCGGTACATTTGACTGTTTAACTACCATTTAGCATTAATATTGAGTTTGTGGCTGTCGTACTGTGTTTTGTACTTTCCGTTGGCCACCCATTAGGCATTGATAATGGTAGGAGTCCGCGGCCTTTTGTGTCGAACCTGGAACGGTGGAAGCTTTCGCAGTTTAGCTTGCGTACTAATGCCCTGTGTAAACCTTAACAGGGTTGTTGTTTTGCGCTGGATTATTATTTGTTTATTTTTCCGTGTTGTGTATGTTTTGCTGCGGGCTTGTTCTCAGTTTTCTTCCCTCCGTAAAGTCGATAGGTTCAATGCTTCATTGATGAGTAGACGATTCTTGCTTCTTGTAAGGGGTTCTCACTGTATCAATATTATCGATTGCCAACACTTATACTCTTGCAATATTCTTATGGTGCACAGATTTCTATCTTCAATCACGTACGGGTCATTTGTTATCCAAATTAGTATTTTTAAATGAAAACTTTATCGCGACAGCCGCAACCAAATCCGCAACTTCAAAGATTGCGTTCGGCCTGCCATTAACCGCGGCACTATAATTCATTTTTATTGAGTGTCCTCGTCGTCCGCTCGACCAGCTCGTGGGAAGAAGCTCACCAGCCTAACAACAATTACATTTGCCACCCGGTTCGAGAGCCGAGAGCGTGCAGGATAATTTTATCGTTGCAATGCCGCTTGATGGTAGGCAAAAGTAAGCCTGTCGATGGTGGTTACCAGAACGGCTACGAGCCCGGCTGCCGGTTACGGTTTTACGGCTCTGTCTACTGCTACCACTTACAGGATTACAAATATGTCCTTTGCAGCGCAGTAGGGAAGTCATTACATCGTAAATTGTTGTTCAATTTATGATCGCGCTAGACTGTAGAGTTAAGGCACACGGACGGTGGAGACCGTGGTGAGCAGCGAGTGACAAATCACAGATTGTTCTTCGCATACGGAAAATATATCGGAAGTAACAGACGCCGTTGGCAACACGCCAGGACCGCCAGGATCGGATTATTTGCTTTACTTTCCTTTTTCACAAAGAAACGTCGATAGAAATATTCTTGAGAAAAACCACATAAAAGACAACAAGAACATTAGAGAGGACTCGACCCGAATCTGTCTCATCTCCTTCCTGTTTAACCAGCCCACCCAAAACGGAAGCAACCCTTCTGCGTGCGAGTGTCTGTGTGCGCGTGTTCTCGAAGTAATTTCCATACAAATTTATATACACCCAGATCCCATTCGAAATATGCAAGCACAGCAGGCGCGTGGCACACCACAGTACATCGACCCCTTTTTTTCTGGCCGGTTCCGGTCCTTTCGCGTGTCCTTGACAGGACGATGCGCAATTGCGAGTGTTTGCTATACACCGCCAGCCAGACAGCTGTACGCAGGAAGGAAGTTAGTTGCACGGACAAATGTCTACAACATGGCGCAGTAGGGAAAATAATAAAACCAGAAAAAAGAACACACGAACGCAGTGGCGGTTCGAATTATAGAACCATACGCACACAGAGGACGATTTAATTATGTTTGCTCCACATCCACATTAACCGTCCCCCTGCTGGGACGCGGCGTAGGACATAGATCCTAATAAGAAGCTCTTAAAAACAGTAAATAAATAGGAAAGTAATTCAAAGGAGCACCACCGATGGGGCTCATAAATTATTTCATTGCGATCGTAAATATTTCTTCAGCTGTTGGTTGCGCTAACGTTTACACATGCGAGGATGTTTGAGTTTTTTTTACTGGCCATCACTACGGAGGATGTGGATAATGGTGTTCGGGATGTCAAGGATGAAGCACACACGGCAGAGGGATACGGAGGTCAAATGGCGAGTGCGCGCGCTAGGGAATAGCCTTTGCTCAAAACCGGAAGAGCTTTAAAGGTACTTGAAGGGTAATTTGAGAGCAATGTTTGTAGTTTTTTGTTGCTGCGTCACTTCCACACACACAGTGGGAGCGGAATGGTCTAAAAACTGTTTTATAGAATGAATTTGAGCAGGAGGATGTCAAGGAGTATCTTTCGTTCATCTTGATTTTTGCTTAGAATATAACTCACTTCTTGTACTTTTCAGATGGCGAAATGACGAACAAAAATCTCAGCCAAACTGATGTGAAAAAAAGATTGGAAGAACAACTATTTCAGTTCGTCCTTAGTGCAGCAGTATGATTTTGCATATGTCTTCTTTAAGTTCTTTATATAAATATGTTATATAAATATAACTTGCCTAGCTTGTTATGAGCATATCATCACACTCATGAAAATTATCCACAGTGCAACGATTTCTCGAGTCGATGTAGCAGTCAGAAGCGAATTCCACTATAAAGCATGGTACGAAAGCTTCCTAAAACTCCGCCTGAATCAACGTGATAAGGACGTGGATTGCACCCGCCATGACCTTGAGAGAAGAGTATCGTCGTAGAGGAAGCGAAAAGGCGCACGAACGTTCGGGACCACCTGAGCAGATAATCCTGAACGCGAGCATGGAAGAAAGACCTTCCTTCCGCCAACCGATAGAGAGAGAGACAAACGCACAAGCAAGAAAAGATTCCAAAAATCATTAACAAAAAAAGTAGGCTTCGTTTTGGCGCTCTCCTTCGCCTCTGCCGGAGGGGTGGTTCAGGTGGAGGCGGGGTGGAAACGCACAGTCCCGGCAGGATGCGTAACTGGTGGTGCGCAGTGGTGCAAAAACCGGTGACTCTCCGTCGCAGTGCCGAATGAAACGTAACGCGTAAAGCCTAACCCCGGAACGTTTGTCTGTCTGCCGGTTGTCGTCCTTCGTCGTCGACAGCGAGGTCGACTGCATTCGCATTTTGCGCCAAATTTTCCTTCAGCGAAATGGAAGGTAAACACGGCAAATGAAATAGGAGCTTTTCCAGGGGAGGGGGGGGGGGGTTTGCCTCCGGGCGCGCTTCAGTTTCCTTCCGAGAAAATCGGAAATATTTGAGCTCTGCACTGAAACTGACCCGCCATTTATATTTCCTTCCTACTTACTGTTTCTGTGTTGGATTTTTGTTTTCTTTTCAAACAATTTTGACCTTTTTCTTTCCGTTTGAAAAGAGGTTTCCTACGGCAAAAGTTGGGCTGGTGCGTGTAATCGGACTCCTTTTATTTTAACCACCAGCGGAGGTTTCCGCCGCTGCCTTAGGTAAATCCCAAAACACGACACAAGTGGCGATCGATCGGCGAACGGCGGACGTATACGCAACATCTCTGCTGGCGCGTGTCCAAACAGAAACTGCGTAGTACGGGACGCCCGATGTGAAGGGCACAGGCGAAAAGTTATACCCCAGCCCCAAAGGGATGGAGGGAAATATACTTTGGTTCTTTGATTTTTTCTTCTCGCCCCGCCATGGGCCATGGCCGCGATGCCTCTTTGGAGGTGAACTTGCTGCTGGAAGTCGGTTCTCTCGGCTGGCTGGCGCACTTCTGGCGGGGGCGATGTATCATTTTCGACAAATTCCTGCTAACCTACAAGCATCACTCACTCGCAAGACGCCCGTCCGGGATGCGATTTATTTAAATGTGAAAAATGATGCCATCTCCCACGCGGAGGCAGGAAATAGGTGTTCCGGCGCTGAAAACTGTCATATTTTTCACCGCGGAGAGCCACGACGGGTTTCGGGTTAGATCTTTATCGCACTGGTAGAGAATTGTTTACGGATGCAAAACTTGACTCCGTCGGCACCAGCTCGGTCCAATATGGTGAAAATGAACGGAACGTCCGTGTTCCGGGCGCGGTGGAAGCACACAAATTTATGCGCGTCACACACAACGCCCCGAGAAAGGCTCGGATCGCGGGGAACGAGTTGACGAAAGGATGCCCTCGGGGTGGGCGGAAATGGGGCGGGTTTGTTTTGGGGTTTGGCTGCTGTTATCGGTGCTGGAACATTTCATCTTCCGCTTGGAATGTCGACCGTGCGCACCCCACTCCATCCTGGAATGTCGCTTGCTTTTTTTTTTGGTTACGTTATTTTAATATAAGCTTACGGTGTAGCTTTTTTTTAAGCTTCCTGCAAGATCTTTTTTGAACCTCCATCGGTGGTCGGGTAGCGTAATGTACGACAGCACTAAATCGACTCCTTCTCGCAGGCACATGGGACCGCAATTTTTTGGCAAACAATATTAGCATTCCTCGCTCGCAAAGGATCTCTCGCATAGCATTAACCGTACCAGATTAGCTGCTTCATTTACGGCTGATGGATATAAGGCACATGTAAGGAGGATAAGGGTTATGGTGTGTCTGGGGGTAGGTGGTTTCCAGCATTTATTGCGAGTTATTATAATTCGTATCCACTTATGGTTTTCGGAGAGAACGGGATTGCTTTCAAACTGTATAAGCAGGCACTTTAATTAGGGCTAGACCTGACAGGTTCTCGAAAATAATCAATTTTAGCACCGAATTTGACCATGATCCAGTCGAGAATTGAACCCACTCCTTATCGTATGTTAAGCAGCGCTCTTGCCACCTGTGCTATGAAGGTGATCCGTCGGGTGACCGTCAACACTCGTACAATACTCTCGTACATACAGGAAGCAATCGCTAATTTAATTTGCAATGGAAATCAAACCTCAGATAGCCAGATGTGCCTTTCCGGGAAGCACAACGCGGATTGCCACCGAATAAATCATCGCAACACGCAATCACCGTGCGCTATGCCCGAACGAGCCCGGTGTTTTATAACTAAACGGAACAAATTAAACAGCAAACGATCAGCAAGGTGTTTGCGCTGAGTCGGGTCAGCCAGCCTGCCAGCTCGAGATAAAGATAAGGCTCTTGCTAACCAAAATGGGGGAAAAAACCAGCTCGTCAAAGCGAAATGTAATAAGACTTTTATTAATGAGCGAACCGACATAAAACGGAAAGCACAATTCCTCGGCTTCGTTCGTTCGTGTGGAAATTCCCAAACCCTGCCGGAGCCCGGCCGGGTGTATGATTGTATCGCCCAAAATCAGAACCGTGTATCATTCGCGGGCTCCACAAACCGGGTTTGTTGGGAATATAGCTTGCGCGTTCGGTTCGATCAGCTCGAGGTTGATACCTGGCGAAGTCACCGGCGAGCCGGGAAATTTATTTACCTCGTAAATGTCGGAATGATGAATTGTGGGAACACAACCCAATTGGGGCGCAGCAGAGTTGTTTCTTTATTTAATTTTTATTTCCCCCAACAGCAAAAAAAGGAATCCGCAGCATCGGTTATCCGGCCACAATGAAATCAATTCCTCCATCGAAAGCGCTGTAAAATTGAATTAAATCCATTTCGGGGCCCGCCAAGCTGCTAATGAAGTTCGCGGTTACGAGCCGGACCGTTTTTCCTAAGTGGACTCGATGACCATTAAGCTCGAAATGAGAGGCTGGAAAACGAGGCGAAACATAAAACTTTGTGGACAAATTGGACGGTGTGGCTGTCACAACATATTAGCGAGGCAAAAATAGCCTCGTTGTGTGCTGGCGGGGAAAACACGCCCAGAGACGTCGCAAACGTAAACTTGTCCAGCGCTCTTAAGTTCACTCTCAACTCCCGGGAGGTGTTGTCCCATTCACATGTCCACTCAGCTCAATCGGCCGCCATTTCTTTCTCTATAAACGATCCCGTATCTGCACGATCGTTTTCACACCGACCGGGTGGCGAACCGGGAACGATAGCACACCCCGAGCTCATAAAATAGTCATTTTTCACGCCGATTTCATCGTTACCGCACGACTTGTCGTCGACATGGTAGCGGACGCAGGCAGTAAAAGCGGACCAGAAAACGAATCGGCGCCGAAAGTCAAGTCGTCAAGCGTCAAAACTCTCGTGTCATCTGTCAGGCGTCCCGCCACGTCCTCGTTCACGTTTTCCGCCACGGTAATTGTTGATTGATGACCGTTTTCGGGGCGGCTAGGCGGCGGCACGGCAGAACAAACGAACCGAGCCGTGCCCGAAGTCCCGCCACATAATCAGTTAGATGCGCATGTTTATTGGCTACATCATGTTAAACACAATTACTGGAGTGAGTGAGTCGTCAGTTTCGGGTTTCTTGTTTGTGTGGTTTCTGCTGGAGCAACATTGTTGCCGTTGGTGTTTATGGGATGATTTTGACACCTGGAGAACGGATCGTCCCGTACTAAGTGAAACTGTTTTCATCGCGAGATCAATGCTACTCTTTATGACCGGAGTACTTGGAGACGCAATAGAACTCAGTATACAAAGTGTCACCCATGTTAGATCTTATCTTTCCAAGGAATACTTGCCCATCGTGTTGGGAAGATACGCGACTGTCACTACATCGATGAGACATCGATGTACATCGAAGATCATGCGTGTGCGGTGAGAAATAGGACGCATTTAATTGTGCCCCTTCATAAATCATCATCCGGCAGGTGGCGGAAGATGTAAAACATGTAACCCAGTCATTGGTGCTTTGGCTCGCGCCCGTTTCTACTGCGCGCAAAGGTCCTTGGGTCGTGCTGACAATAACTACCCTGTGAAAGCAATCGAAGCGACGATCGATTGTTTATTGCTTTTGCTAATGGGTCATATAAAGCGACCACGGTGGCGATTGGACTTCTCGAAACCGTATGTTTGTTATCACTTTTTAACGACTTGTGTTTTTGTTTGCTTCCTCCAGTTACTTCCTGTTAACGACCTCCACCGTGCGTACTTTCCCCGGCAATCGCAAAAGACCATAGCGTCATCGACCTTCAATCGTCTAATCGCTCTTCCTGTTTGGAAACAGACACCCACTATCATTATTTAGCGCTGGAAACTATCCAGCCAATCATTAGCCGGTGGACTGCTGCATCCAATGACGACGTCAATGCGAACTATTTCCGGAACGTGCGGTCGTGCGGTTGTGCAGATTGTACGGGGCGTCGTATATCTGGTACGTGTACTTCCCCGTACGCAAGTCGTCATTTGCACATCCATTTCTTCCCGATGCACGATTCCGAGAAATGTGACTGGGAAAATACGCTAGATCTGATGTCTGGCGCGTAGAGTGTAATACAAGCGGCCGGCGATACCAGTTTTGACGTTGGCCACCGTGGACATTGTCGTATTGCGTAGAGATGACATAATTCCGCGGAAATTTATCGCCTGTCCTTGGCCCTGAGGAATGCAATGTCAACTGTGGCGCTTCAACGATAAGATGGTGCCGGAATTTCATGAAGAAATTTGCAAAATCATTTCATCTGCTGGAATTTTTGTTTAGAAGAAATTGTTATATCCGTGTGGTATTGTTTCGACGTTTCTTCCGTTCCTTGGAAAGCGTTTCCCTAGCTTTAACTGCACATCATGATTTTCTCGTGGCAAAAATAGAACCTATTCCACGGGGCTCCATTCGAATGAGCAATTATCGATCGAAGCGGAAATAAATTTTCCATCCGTCAGCACCGGGGATGAATTTTGAATTTATGACCTTTCTCTCGGAACGAGTGAGTTTAATCGCGGATTTAGAAAAAAAAAAAGATCAGTCGAAACAAATTGACTGACGAAAGAAGCTCTCAGTTTTTCAAAGTTTTCCACAAAATGCGAAAGAATTGAAACGCCATAATATCGTAAATATCGTTGGAGCATGAGATTCATCTATCAAGCTTCAAGTTCCTATACTAAGCCTAGACGAAGAAAACAAATACAAATATCAATCGCTTCCACTTTGGGCTCCTTTTCTGCGAGGGTCTACAATCCCAATCACTGTGGCCACCAGCCACAGTCAGCGTATGGGTTACTTTTGGGATGGAAATTTCGCTCCCAGGTGAAGGTCCACGAAAACTCGTTTATTAATTGGCACTTTTTTGAGGCAACCCCACTCTTTTCACGCAAAAGAAAACAAAGTTATACAGGAAATGCCTCCCGGAAGCTTCTCTCTATGGATTGCGTTTCGAGGAATTCAAATTGCACTTCCCGTAGCAGCCTCATTATCCACTAAGTATTCTCATTTCGGATTCGTAAGATGACTCCTAATTATGCCTAATCGATCGACGTGACTTTTCAACACACACCGGTCACACACAGCAGATTCGCCCCGTCGTAGCCGGCCGCGGTAGCAAAAGCGATTTCACTAAGCGCCCAAATTTGATCCATTCTCACCTGTTCGACAGGCGCGGGTCGATCATTATCATTTGGCTACGAAAACTCACCCCGTCCGCTTCGTATCTTGGACGTGGCGTGGCACACGGTGACAGGAGCGGGAGGTTCGTAATTTATATGCATACAAATGGAAATTCCAATCGATCGCGGCAGAGCCAAGGGGTAACGGCACCGGGGGAGGGGTGCTTGAGACCTATTTTTGAAAACAGACCTCTAGACCCCCTCCGTTGTCGGGAATTACGTCCCAAACCTGGGCTCTTCGTCATCAAACGTGTCTCTCGCGCTGATCTTCTCACACACAAACACTCACAGGGAGGGCAAAACCTCACGATTACAAAATCATTCATCGTTCTACGACGATAACACGAACCGGAGAAGCAGTGGGTAGTAGCAGCAATAGAACACAGGGCAGGGACAGGTGATTTTTGGGAGCGATGAATTATGCAAACGATGTCAACGACATTTCGCTTTTGCATAAGTATGCCTCGAGAGGGTTGCCATTCGCTTCGAGCATGGTGGTTCAAGGCACCACAAGAAGAGGGAGAACGAGAAACACTGTGCAATAAATTATCCGGCGCGAATCTGGTACGTCCGTATGATCGCTATCCTATCATGGAAGGTTTTCGGGATTGAGGATGAGACAGAGAGTGAGCTAAACAAAAAAATCGGTGAAATCAATTCGACAATGGTTTGAAACTGAATGTGGGATAAATTAGTCACTCCACGCTGTGGGTTCGAATGTTCGAAATTTGGCGAAATTTGTCACAAAAATGGTGCAAACTTACCTTTCTCCGCCGCGGGGTAACATTCGTACTCGAACTGCTCGACCGATTGAAACTCGTTTTTCAAGTGTTGATAGCTGGACACGGTACTGATGCAGCAGACGCAGAGCAGCAACAGGACAAGGGCGTGAACCCGCACTAAAGCATCCACTTTCGGCGCCATCTTTGGTGGGAGCATTTCGAGATGCTTTCAGATAGTTTTCATTCAACAGATTCTTCGATTTGATTGGTTCTAAAGAAAGTTTCTTTTCCAATCGCAGTACGATAAATAATTTCACTTCGGTTCGTTGGCAATCTGAAAAAAAAGGAAAATGGGGAAAAATTATGAGAAACAATTTCCACACCGACATTTCCGCGGTAAATGGGACAACAATTTAATGGGTAAAAATAGCGGCAGAAGGCGGTTTTGGTGTAATTTGTCACGCAGACTGGTTTGATTAGCGCCCATTATAACACTTCCACGATAGAGCAATGGCAAAAGAGAGCTCACGGAAGGACGAAGGAACCGTGACTCCTCCATACCGATTCGATCGATCGAACCACGAGGGAAAGGAATAGATTTGGGAGGCAAAAAAAGATTCGTCGGAAACATTACGGACCCGCATTTTGCCTTCTAATACTTCAACCGCCCTTCGTGGAGGTGAGATGATGGTTTATCTCTCCTCTTTTTCAAGTGTTTCCGGCGCGATATCGATCGATCCATTAGGGAGTGGAGACGCGAAGGTAACCGATGCGGGTCGAGCATTAGAATTGACTTTCAGAGTGGCTTATAAAAGTTCAAACAGTGGAGCACGTAGTATAATAAAAACACCCCTCCGGCTCGGTTACATTTACACGCTAAGCGGAGGAGTTAGGAGGATTGTTTTCCACATCCTCATCGCGTCGCGTCTAAAGGTGTCCAATGAGGCAGTGAATGATTTATGAACCTTTTAGAGACGATCATGAGTGCACGCGAAACCCATCCCCCGCAGCGCGCTTTACTCATATTTGCGGAAGTGTGTTATCATCTTTCCACGTGTGAAACTCCTGCTGCCACCTACAACCTAGCTAGTGGAAATTTTAATTGGCAACTTGACATTAGCCTTTGCCGGGGAGGGTGGCCACACTTGTCGCAGCACGACCAGCAGATGCACGACCACACGCTTCGCTCGACTCTCAATCTACCTCGACCGATCTATTTACGGAGCAGGAACGGTGTACTTCGTGTGCCTTTTACTATATTTGATGAAGCTCTTCTGCTACCGCATCACTTTACGCGCCCAAGCGCTGGAGGTATAACCTTTTCCTGGGCACCTCTTTCACTGCACGATACGCGCTTGGTCGTGTGGTAATACGGTGGGAGGGTTGACAATGATTAGACGCGTCGGCGTGTAGCGCATAACCCCGAAACGCAAGCCGTGCTTCAGCAGGAGCATAGTTGAGAGTAATAGTAGTTAGGGAAGTTTGCTCGCACGCCACCACACACGTGGAGATAAGTCGGGGTGAACGAGTAGAACTTTAAGCAGAGAGTGGTAGATATTAGAACACGTGTCATGGTGGAGACGCCAAGTTGATCATGCGTAGGTATCTTGTTCTATTCTCATGCTCAGAGAGAATGAGATATAGAGAGAAAGAGAGAGAGAGAGAGAGAGATAGAGAGAG